>PVJA010025325.1:0-30875 GCA_004027025.1 Myocastor coypus
AAGATATGAAGAGCCAATATCTACACAAATCTGAATCATCTTAGGCACTGTGGCCCAGGCCCTTAAAGTCTCTTTACTCCGTAGTGTCATAGATGGTGTCAATGGTTAAAATCTGGGCAAAAAAGAAACACTCAGTGGGTTTTACAGAGCCATAAGCTGTCATTCTGGCCCTGGCACCTCAGGGAAATTTTGCTGAGTCACAGATCAGAACTTCTGCCTTAAGGGGAAGTTAGAGACATTTTATCTCCCTTGCGCTTGACATTAAAAGAAACCAGGTGGGCGGGGAGTCCATGGAGGATTTTCAATATCTTTGCCCTGTTTCTGAAGTTCTAGTCTCTAATAATCCAGGACAAGTTGTAAATTTTCATGAATTGATACCTTTTAAAGCCTTAAAAGAGTTGAAACATACTGTTGCTCCTTATGGCCCTACTGCTCCCTTTATCTTGAGTTTAGTAGAAATACTAGGACAACAGACTATGGCCCCAAATGGTTGGAAAGGAATACTAACTCATGTTTAAATTCAGGAGATTGGAAGCTGGGGAGATAGCTCTGAGGCACAAGTGTCTGCTGGGCAAGTACAAGGTCATGAGTTTGAACCCCGGTCCCACAAAATAAATAAATAAATAAATAAATAAATAAATAAATTCAGGAGATTATTTATTGTGGAAAGGAAATTTCTTTAAATATTGCAGGGAAAAAAAATAAATAAATATTGCAGGGAACAGGCCACTGGAAATGTGCAGTTCACAATTTAGACATTATGAAAGACTTGATAATTGTAAAGGGTGCTTTTCTAGCACATCAACCTACCTTTGCACTGCAAATATATGAGCAAACTAAGATAGCTGCCAATAGGGCCTGGAGGGAACTCCATTGTAAGAGCGAAACATTCTTTAATTCAGCTTCTATTAGGCTAAAGTCTGATGCAGCTTTGCTGCAGTTTGTTGTAAGCTACTGAGAGGATTATGAGTAATGCAGAAGCTAGCAAATTGATAGTCCAACAATTGACCTTCAAAAATGCAAATAAATGGAGAAAAGAGGCTTTAAGAGCCCATAGAATGCAGACTACACTGTCTGAAGCAATCTGATTTGTGCAGATATTGGCTCCTCATACATTCTGGGAGCTACTCTGGCAGTGGCTATTATAAAGGTTATTCATCCAGACAAAAAAGGGGAAATGTAAGGTCATTTGTTTCCATTGTGGGGATGAGGGACATTTAGCCCAAAACTGTTCTGCTGGGTCCTTTTTTCTTGTCTTTTTGAGACAGGGTCTCCCTATGTAGTTGAAGCTGGCCTTGAGCTCACTTTTGTAGCCCAGGCTGGTCTCGAACTCACACCAATCCTCCTGCCTCAGCCTCCCAAATGCTGAGATTACAGGCGTGAGCCACCACGCCCGGCTTTGCTGGGTCCTTTAGATAAAGAGAGCACAGCCTTTATCTGTCTCTTCAAAAAACCCGTGCAGTTGGGCGTGGTGGTGCACGCCTGTAATCCCAGCACTTGGGAGGCTGAGGCAGGAGGATCGGTGCGAGTTGTAGACCAGCCTGGGCTACCAAAGTGAGCTGAAGGCCAGTCTGAACTGCATAGCGAGACCTTGTCTTAAAAAAAAAACAAAAACAAAACAAAAAAAAAACCTTGCAGCCCATATACTAGATGTAAACAAGGGTACCATTCCACAAGTGACTGTAGATCTAAAACTGATGTGGAAGGCCAACCTATTCAGGGAAACTTCCAATGGGGACTGCCATCAAATAATGGGGGCACTTTCCCCTCCCCTGCCAGAAGTGTCTTTGACCTTTGAGGAGCAACAACAGACAGTAGAGGCTTGGACCCCAATTCCTTCTTCAGATTCCTATTGATTTCTTAAATGGGGCCCAAGTTATTCCTATTGGAGTCAATGGACCTATCCCGTGGGGTACAGTGGGACTCTTACTAAGCTGCAGCAGTCAAATTCAAGTGTGGATGGCCTCCAGGAAAGACAGCTGGGTTGCCCACCTGAGAGATACAAAGGGCCATTCCTCCAGGAATAGAGCTTAGCAGAAAAGCAGGAAGTAGAGTGGTTGTCTCTATTACAATTGACACTAAAAGAAAAGTTCTTACATTTTTCCCTGAAGGTGATTTGATTAAAAAGAATATTTCCATCCTAAAGAGAAAAATGGTTGGCATTAAAAAAAATTCTGGGGGTCCACCAACTTGGGCCTCTCCTCCTTATTCCTCTCTCAGACAAGCTAGGAGCTTTCTTTCCCCTAATAAATATATTCTGCTAATAAAAAAAATCTGGAAGATTCATAATAATGGGGATATATTTTTAAAATTCCTTTAATTCCTAATAAGGTTGATTGCTTCTTTTATGGCCCTAAATTAAAATTGGCATAAAAAAAAAAGCTTTGCTATTTTACAAACAAACATAGAGATCTGGAGTACAATCTAAAAGCAGTGCAGTTTAAACAGTCACTTGAATTTGACATCCCATGTAAATAACAGAAGGCCTAGTGGTGGCCTCCGAAGGGGTACAAGCTATGGTAACTTCTTCAATTTGGGTCTGCTAATACTTACTGTGTTCAGCAGATTAAACAAAATCGCCCAGAGATGGAACTGACTACTGAAGGAAAAGTAGCTAAAGGGCCATTGGACATGGGCGCAGATGTTTCAGTTATTGCTCAGCATCACTGGCTGGGGGCGTGGCCTCTGGACGTGGCCACTATCGATTTACAAGGGGTGGGCAAGGTTTCTTACCCTAGCAGAAGTGCTAAGCTGCTAGCTTGGAGGGATGCAAAGGCCATTCTAGAACATTTTCTCCTTATTTCTTCCCCCATATATTTGTCAATCTACGAGGCCGTGACATATTACAGTGTATGGGAGCAGTGCAGCAGGGATTGCCCAGTCCTGTAGCTGTTCTTTACATTTTTCCCTTATGGTGATTGATTTAAAAGACTGTTTCTTTTCTATGCCTTTCCACCCTGAAGATAAAAGATGTTTTACTTTTAGTTCACCCTCTTAATGATCAGGCCCCTATGTGCCACTTTCTGTGTTGTTGTCTACCACAAGGCATGGTGAGTAGTCTAACCCTGTGCCAAGAACTTGTGGCTACAGATCTGAGTCAGTGTAACAGGCCTGTTCCTCTGCATACATACCTATTACGTACATTCTCTTGGCCCATAAATCCCTATCCATTTTATATCACATGTTTATCCAATTAGATGATGCTCTTTGCAATGCAAGTTTAGTGATAACTCCTGAAAAGGTGAAAACTATGCACGCTGTTCATATTTGGGACACCTTATTCAACAGAGGCCAATTGTGTCCTAAACTATTCAGAGCCAGGTTAGATATATTGCAACCCTGAACCATTTTCAGACTGTACTTGGTAACATTAATTGGCCCGGCCCAGCTCTTAAGCTAATTACTCATGAGGTAAGTCCTCTCTGACATTTTCAAGGGAGACTCAGCCCTTAATTCTAAAAGAATACTTACACCTGAGGCTAAGACTGCCTTGATTTTTTTTTTTTTTAATTTCTTTTGGTCCTGGGGATCAAACTCAGGACCTTAAACTTGCCACACAGGCACTTATGCTGCTGAGCTATATCCCCAGCCACTGCCTTGAATATCAAGTTAATATGGCTCTTTCTAATGCTCAGCTCTAGAGTTGACCCATCTTTGACAGCATTTTTAATTATTTTCCCAACTCAGTATATGTCCCTGGGATTCTTTGGCAGTTTTACAGTCCCTTAGAATGGCTACAGGTGCCACAGACTCCACATAAAACTGTTACTCCCTCAGATGCTATTCAACAAGCGTATAAAACATTAACTTTAAATTCCACGAAAGCTGGAAATATAGCAGCAGAAAGACAGTTCCATCAAATAAAAGCAAACAGGATAAAAAGGGTCCTTTGGAGAGATCTCCGTTCTGGACAACGGAAGAGACTCAGTCCACTACTAACCTAGGGGAGAAGGTATGCTTGTATTTTTCCAGAGAATGCTGAATGACCTATTTGGGTGCCAGAGGGCACTGTCAGGCTATACTATCACACCAGATCTGGAGAAAAAATTAACAACAAGAAGGCCAGGTCCAACCTGGGGCCTATTGAAGAAATGGACAAAATGGACATCTAAGGTCTAAATAGGTGGTACAATATATAAAGATAACTGAGATAAATTTTATTAATATTAGACAAAAAACAAAATGTGCATATTAGAAATAAAAGAATATTCCTTCCAAAATTTTCTAAGAGATCTCTACATATTGACAAATGATAAAACCTGACTAGTCTATTTACAATTATAAATTAAAAGAAATTTGCAATAGTGTTGCTATAAGTTGACCTAGTCAGAAATATATAGTTGAGTGCACTCATAATTTTATAAAGATGGCTATTTTTGTATATGGTATGTTTGACTATGTGTATGTCACTCTCTGCATGGCTGTTCTCTTTTGTGTTTTAATTTGTTGGTCATTTGTTCATAATACTACAATTTGGAGCTTAGACTTAAAAGCATACTTTTTTCTAGGTTATCAGCTGGTCTAAGTGATATCAAAATTGGCTTATATGCAGTCTATCAAGAAGTTTAAATTAATTAAGCAAAAACCCCTTAGAATGGGGAGAAATTATTCAGAGAAGAGTTCTACTGATGAATGAGTTATGGTTGACCTTTTTGTTCATTAATGAGGTCTTAAAAATCCCTATAGACTCTTAGGAGACACCATCAATAAATTTGTCATTGCTTTAAAAGTAAAAGTCTTTCACAAAAATTACAATTAGGTTTTTAATTAAAAATTCAACTAAATTAAGAAACAAATGTTTGCACCTGTGCGTGGTAACTCATTATAGTTAATCTCACAATGTCTTAAGTGTATCAATGATTCCAAGTGCACAGGTCTTCTAAAATGTTAAACAAAGTTTGCTTATTGTAATAAAACTTCTTTTCAAATTCAAAAGAAAAAGGAGGGAGAAAAAGAAAAGGTCTTATGATATATATATCATTTAACAGTAATTAGTTTAGTAAAAAATACATATGTATTATAGCAGATTGGTCAAAAGGGTGATGTCAAAATGAAAATGTAAGCATGTTACAGAAAGTAATAGGATTGCCCTGCTACAATATTGTATATGGTTTGATTTCTAGATTTCTGTGTAAAAATGTGTAATTGTTGATTTTAACATTGTATAGGGAATTAAATATTAGAATGTCCATGGTTGTTAGAAAATTACAGTTCCGTTATTATATCTAAGATGTTTAATATTCAGATAGATAGTAATGTTAAGCTTAATGGTTTCTGTTACATTGGTAACAGTCATTAAGGTAATAATGTCATGAAGCTTCTCTTCTGGATGTTTAACAACTACAAATTGCTGACCAAAAATTAGAGAGATAGATGGGCTGAAACAATAGCCAATATTTTGACCCTAGCCCTTCCAGCTCAGCAAGGACTCAGGACATAAGAGAACCTCTGCTGTGACATCCTATAACTCAGTTATGTCCCAAATTTTCTGATAAAGAAGATAATAGGGCCACAGAGGAAAGTGATTGACAATGTATAGGGTGCCTAAAGAGAGTCTCCTAAAGAGAAAAAAATCTCTCAAGCTCTCAGACAGCAAACTGGTGAAGCAATGGCTGTGACTGATCCAGATGGCTGACAATGACATAAGATCTTAAGAGGTACTGTACATGGTTCTGAGTCAAATCCTGAGGACGTTTAACTGACCTTATAGATAGCAAAAGTTACTTTTGTAGTTATATAGGTCTTGCTTTAACTTGGTCTTAACCATCCAGGAGAAAAATGTAACCATGAGATATGAAAAGTAATGCCATATTAATATGCTTCTCTGTAAAAGGCTGAAGTCAACAGCTTCTGACAGTTACCAGGTGTACTGATGGCTTACTACTGTTATGAACTGTTGGGCTACGTAGGGTTATTTTGCTGAATTCAAGTACCTACAGTCTGGCATCAAGTATGAAAAGGTCCTCTAAGAACTTCTCCAAATACAGCTTTTCTAACTGCAATGAAACATCTATCTCTGACAAAACAAAACAAAACAAAACAAAACAAAAATGGGGAATATGTAGGGAACCAAGGAGGCTTGAAAATCAAAGGTGTGTAGGTGGGACCAGGCCTCAGTGCATAAAGCAAACATGCTACCTCAGTACTGAGATAAGCATCCTGGCTGGTTAACGTTGGATACTATTCACTAGGCAACCTTGTGCCACATGTTACTTACTAACTTTGCAAAAGGTATAAATGAATGAAGGTTTCATTGTGCTGGCATGAGTCTTGCTGATAAGGCAGACTACTGCCCACCTAGCCCAGCTTTTGTCTTCTTGTCTATCTTTTTCATTCCTGTCGCTGTGTCTCCCTGGGTAGAACCATCCACAGTAAGACCAATAGATCCCTACAGAAATATTTATGAAATTAATCACATGGGATGAAAATGTGTCTTCATGGATATATTTGTAAGGTAGCATTACCTTTCAGTCATTGATATACACCTTTTAACATATATTTCATCAACTGTTAAAACAAGTACATGGCTTCACCCAAAAATAACAAATATCTTTCATACAAAAAGTGATTCTCAACATCAGCCAATTGCAGGAAAAATGTAGATATATCAATACTTATTTCATTTTTCTCCAGCCATCATTAATTTCATCTGTAAGTCACTCAATCTCAGCTAAGGGTTTACCAATGAAAACAAAGAATTATATTTGTCATTACAAGTTTACTATAAAAATAATTTCAAAGGAAGAAAAAAGTAGCTATTACATACTATCTATGTGTGTGTATGATTATTAGTGTCTCATGATACTATTTTAAACTCAGAGATTATTCATTAGAAAAGTCATCATATTTCTCTTCTTATTGTTTCCTTTAAAACAAAAAAACTCTTTGAAGCCAGGTGTAGTGGCGCACACCTGTAATCCCAGCACTTGGGAGGCTGAGGCAGGAGGATTGCTGTGAGTTCAAGACCAGCCTGGGCTACAAAAGTGAGTTGAAGGCCAGCCTGAACTGCATAGTGAGACCCTGTCAAAAAAAAAAAAATCCAAAACAAAAACAAAAACAAAAAACTCTTCATAAGTCCTAGACATATTAATACTAATATCAAATCTAACACAAATTTAAAATGGTGTAATATTTGTTAAGGCCTTTATTTTGTATAAATAAAGACACTTTATCCATTCCAGCATATTTTTACTTTGACTTCATCATTTGGTACTGTAATGTCTTTATCATTTAATTTTGACGATGACTGTTCCACCAGCAACATGTCTAACCTTCTAAAATCATAGAAAAAGAATAAATAAAATAAAATCATAGAAAAATATTTGAAAGCATTAAAATTATGCATAAACGATCATTATAGAAAAGAATAAGGATATAGTTTTTTGAATTCTTGTTAACAATTTTTCAAAAATTCACTCTTAAGGAAAATTTCTAGTGTTATGCATGATCGCTACAGGAGGCTGTGAAGGAGATATTTTAAAATATTTGTGCTTTGGCCATGGGTTTTGGACGAGCTCCACACTTCCTTTTTAAAATTCTAGGAATGCCTGTTTTGGAGCTTCAAAAAAAAAACGTGGTCATCTGGGAAAAATCAGCACTGGCCCTACAAAGAAGAAGGATAAGTGAAACTAGGTCACTTGACTAATAGCTTTAAGGATAATCTGCATTATTTTTTCTTTTTAGAGCAAGAAGCAATAAGAAATCACAACTGAAAAAAGTACTTAACAAATAAAAGAAGCCCTTAACATTACCTGATCTTTTCAACGTGAGAAAGTCTGAATACTGACTAAAGTGTTACCACTCTTTTTGTTCTAATCTAATATGCAGCGTGCAATTTGATATAGAAGAGTATAATTCTATTAAATTAATTGGACTCCTGTAGTGTCACATAATGATATGCAATAGATTGTTCAGTGATTTATAGGTAGGTTGGACTATATCATTAACTATTCAATGTTCTTTTTTGATGTTTTCATATTTAAATCTTTAACATAAATGTGCACATATCTTTTTCTGGTTCAAGTGGTACTTCTGCAATCATAGCTCGTAGGGAGGCTGAGGCAGAAGCATGGTAGATTTGAGGTCAGCCTTACAATTTACTGAGAATTAGTCTGAAAATAAAAATGTTTACATACATACACACATAAATACAAAGTACTGGGGACATCTGACCGCACAAAAAAACCCTCAAAAGTATTTGTATACTAAAATCATTTCAAAATTTAGCTTGATTCCTTACTCCATGTATTAAATGTGTATTCTGTGCAGAAGCTTATTGTTTTTAAAGTGAAAACAGTTAAGTAAAATCATCATTCTCTCTAGTGTGCTCTTAAGGGAATATTTTGACATTGAATTTCTAGAAAAGAAAAAAGAATATAATGTACATAAACATAATTTTGTTTAAAAACTTAATACTATTACCAATTTTTGAGTCCTTGGAAAATAAAACCTAAAACTATGTGTACCTCAATTCTGAGAAGCTTTATATTTAAAAGAAAACAACTCTCTTAATTCCAAAAATGATTTTTTAAAACAATTTATTTCTTTTCTGTCTTGCTTTTCTCTTTAAGAGTCACCTAAGGATGAGTCACCTCAGAGAGAACATTCTGCACATGCTTACAAACATCCTCTGGAAGCACAAGTCTTAGGTACTTTAATTGGTGAATTTATTTCAAAACATCCATACCAGTTGTTTTATTGTATATGAAAGCTTTTTTTTTTTCTGGCTACAAATACTCATATTTTGTGTATTACTGAAGAAAAGCCAAGCAGTAAGTGGATTAAAAACAAAGTATGTTAAGTGTATTACTCAAATATTGTTTCATTAATAAAAACAGAGTGTGATCTCTAATCCCTTTTTTTTTTTTTAACATTGACAATGCAAGGTTCAAGTCTGCATCAGAGCTATGTTCCTAGAACTTTTGTAAAAAGCTTAGAATGAAGAGAAGCTCTGAATACATATACATTTAAGATAAAATCTTTTCAAATTTAGCATAGCCAGAAAGTTTTTGAAAATACTTGTCTCCTCCTCCTCCTCCTCCTCCTTTTCCTCCTCCTCCTCCTCCTCCTCCTCCTCCTCTTCTTCTTCTTCTTCTTCTTCTTCTTCTTCTTCTTCTTCTTCTTCTTCTTCTTCTTCTTCTTCTTCTTCTTCTTCTTCTTCTTCTTCTTCTTCTTCTTCTTCTTCTTCGTCATGGGTCTCACTACTGACTCATAGAGATCCTCCTGCTTCTACTGCCAAGTTCTGGAATTACAGGCGCATGCTACCACATCCGGACTCCATTGCCAGCTCAGCATACTTCAGAGCAGGGTGGGTTTGGCAGGCAGGGCCAGGATTCGGATCCTGTGCTTCCCTAAGCAAGTGCTTAGTCCGCTGAGCTATACCACTGGCCTTTGAAAATATTAATGGAATATGAAATAACTTTATTGGAATATGGATACAAAGGTGAATGAGATACTATCCCTACCTCCAGAAAAATCAAGTTGACAATAACTCTTAGAGAACTTCAGAGGAAAATGAATTGCAAATAAAGTCACTGATCATATACCCAAAGGCCAACACCTGCCTTCTCTCTTTCCATGCTGTGCATATTCTCCACTCATCTTATTTGCTGCTGACTTAACCTTCAAAACAGGATACAGAGGTAGTCTCAAGACTATGTGTATACTATTTCTGTTCATATTAACATATTTACATATGTTC
Source organism: Myocastor coypus (assembly GCA_004027025.1). NCBI lineage: Eukaryota > Metazoa > Chordata > Mammalia > Rodentia > Myocastoridae > Myocastor > Myocastor coypus. The sequence continues at coordinate 9,701 of PVJA010025325.1, forward strand.
CAATGAGTTGGGTCTATGTAATATATACATATGTAATAGATGTATCAAGATTTTGAGGATATAGACATAGTTTAAATTTGAAATCTGTTTCTGGATTATCAAAGTTACAAATAGTACCATACCGATCAATGATATGTTCCACACTTGAAGCATGGATAGAATTAGATAAGGGAGGAGCATGATATCATCTCACTCTTGTGTCATAAATGTAAACTCTATCCTATAGTAAGTACTGCACATACATGTGCAAAAGTAACAGTGCTGTAAATATGTTCACACACACAGAACATTTCTTAATTAATGAAATTAACTGTCAGATTTTATATTAAGCATGGAAAATTAATCTTCTAGGCCTTGTGACAAACATCTGTAATTCTAACCCTCGGGAGGCTGAGACATGAGATTGCCAGGAATTTGAGGCATAGCTGGGCTAGACAATGAGATCAAGGGTAGCTTGAACCACCTACATAGTGAGACCTTGTCTCAAAAATAATAAAGGAGAAAATATAAAAGAAATTTAACTTTAAGGTATTTTTGTAGTTCTATTTTATTTAGATTGCAGAACATGTATGTAGTAAAAAAGATGTCAAACTTATAATAGCAGTGTGATAGTAAATAATATAAATAATAGTCTTTATTATAAACCATTTGTACACTAAATAGTACATAGAAAAGCATATTTCTAAAATAACTGTTTAACTGATTTAAGTTATCTTTAACTTAAAATTCTTGGAATCTATAGTACGAATATAAAGTAAATGGTTAAGTGTTCAAATAAATCCAATATATCTTAATAAGGACAGATACTTGTATTTAAACTTCAACTCCATTTTCTTCATACTTCTTGTGTTGATGAGCTTCTTATCATGTTTAACAAAATACTTAATATAACCAACTTACAAAGGGAAACATTTTGGCTGAATTTTGGCAGTTGGTGCCATGATAAGGCCATATGTCATGAAGAATGAAGAATGAGTGGCAAAGAATGGGAGCAAGCAAAGGTACCCACCTCATGATAGAAGAAAAGAAGGGAAGGAGGAAGGAAGGGAAGGAAGAGAAGACAACGACAGAGATAGGCCTCAGCCACCTAACTCCTAGCGTTCATCCATTTGATAACATGTCCTAAAGTTTTCCCAATCTCCCAGTAGTGGAATTAGCTGAGGAACAATCCTTGCTCCTAAGCTATCTGAACTGTGAAAGCTAAGGTGGCTTCAGTACAGCCTCTGGCAAAGAAGTGACTAGAAACGTGTTAATGAAAGAGTAAACTCAAAAGAGATAGTTTTAAAGCAAAGAAGGAGGCAAAGCAGCTTGGCAAATGACCTGGGAGTCTAAATTCAGCACAGAGCAGCTTGGTGTGTGACCAGGAAGAGGAATTTGGCACAGAACAACTTAGTGTATGACCAGGCAGCAGAACTTGGTGCAGAGCAGCTGGCAAAGTGACTCAGCTTGCGGAACTCAGTGCTGAGTTGCTTGATATGTCACACAATGGGATGAAATTGGTAACACTGTCATGGGAGCAGTGGCTGAAGTCTGCAGCTGAGCCCTGGTAACCTGAGGCACAATGCCAGGTCCAGTGGGGCCCAGACTGAGTCCCAGACCTATGGAAGATCCCCATTGCATGGAGGTGGCAGGAGATAACTCTAGTACGGACAACAGTGTCAGGTGGAAATCAGTACTACAATCTTAATAGAAAAGGCAAAATCATGAGACACAACAAAACAAGAATCTCTGACACAGAAGATATCTAAAAGAACAGGCTTAGCCAACCACAGAGACCGTGATTTGGTCCCCAGCACAACATGCTGCTTCAGCCCCACTCTAAGGCCAGGCTGAGTCAGCCATATATATATATATATATATATATATATATATATATATATATATATATAATATTGTATTGTATTATATAAAATATTATATAATGATATAATATAAATAATATATTATAATATAATGATAAATATAATAAAGTATTTTAATACATGATATTAAAAACTCTGAAAACCCAATATCAACCAATAAAATTAAAAATTTAATAAAAAGTTACCAAAAAAGAAAAGCCCAGGTACTGAAGTATTCATAGTTGAATTCTACAAGAAATTCAGAAAATTTCAAATTCAACTTAATCCCAGTATTTCTCAAATTTCTTCGTAAAATTGAAAATCAAACAACACTCCCAAGATCATTCTTGTAGGCAAATATTATATTGATATCAAAACTGGTAACTCAGCCAAAAAAAGAGAACTAAAGACTAATCTCTCTCATGAATATAGATGCAAAAATCCTGAATAAAATACCAGTAAATAAAATATAGCAAATCATCGGGAAGATTATGCCCCATAACCAGGTAGGATTCATCTCAGGGATGCAAGGATGTTTCAACATACAAATATCTATAAATGTTGCACACCATATCAATAGAGTCAAAACTATAGTCCACATGATCGTCTCAATTGATGCAGAAAAGGCTTTTGCCAAAGTCCAACAATCATTCATGTCTAAAGTCCTACAGAAAATTGGAATAGATGCCCTCTACCTCAATCTGATAAAAGTCATCTATGACAATCCAAAGCCTAACATATTTCTAATTGAGGAAAATCTGAAATATTTTACTCTTAAATCAGGTTCAAGACAAAGATGTCCTCTATCACCACTCCTATTCAATATAGTTCTGGAATCATTATCTAGAGCTATTAGACAAGAGAGAGAAATAAAAAGAGGAAGAATAGGTAAGAAGAAGTTAAACTATCATTATTTGAAGATGACATGATACTCTATTTAGAAGACCCAAAGTACTCCACCAACAAGCTCCTAAAATTAATAAACAAATTCTGCATCACTTGAATATAATGTCAACACCGAAAAATCAATAGCATTCTTTGGCAGAGATAAGTAACTTTACTCATTTTACTCAGATAACTCACTGAGAGAAAAATTAGAAAAATAACACCCCGCATAGTAGCATCCTAAAAATGAAGTACTTAGGAAGTAATCTAACAAAGGCAGTAAATAACCTATGCAATGAAAGTTACAATTCTCTGGAAAAAAAAAAAAAAGAGGGATTCAAGTGGTCTTCAGAAAATGGAAAGATGTTCCTTGCTCCTGGATAAGGAGAAACAAAATAGTGAAAATGGTCATACTCCCAAAATTGCTATATGAATCTAATGCAGTTCCTATTAAAATACCACCAGTGTACCTCACAGATCTAAGGAAAACATTTTTAAAATTTATTTGGAACCAGAGAAGACTTAGAATAGCAAAAGCAATACTGCACAACAAAGGCAAGGCAAAAGCATTACTATCCCTGACTTGAAGTATACTGCAAAGCTACTTTGATAAATCAACATGAAACTGACAAATAAATGGATAAATAAATATAGATTGAAAGATGAAGATGCAACTATATACTCAGCCACCTTATCTTTGTCAAAGAGGCCAAATATGTTCACTGGAAGAAATATAGCCTCTTTAATAAATGGTGCTCTAAAAACTGGCTGTCCACATGTCAAAAACTAAAACTATACCTGAGTCTATCACCATACACTAAACTAAAGTCAAAATGGATTGAAGATTTAAATACTAAAACAGAGACACTAAATCTACTAGAAGCGAAAGTAGGAGAGAATCTTGAAGATATAGCTGTGAGTTCCTAAACAAAAACTAAACTAAACTGCATAGGAAATACTTAAAAGAATCAGCAACTGGGATCGCATTTTATTGAGAAGTTTCTGAAAGTCAAAACAAATCTCCAAGAGTGTGGAAAGATCCCACAAGGAAAAAAAAATTAACCAATAATCACTCAGACAAAGGACTTCTATCTAGAATGTATAAAGAACTGAAAAAAAATCAGGTCCCCAAAATAAAAAGATTCAATCCAAAAATGGACATCTGAGATGAATAAACATTTCTCAGAGGAAGAAATACAAGTGACAAATAACCACATGAAAAACTGTTCCATAGCACAATTCATGTAAGAGATGCAAATTAGAACAACATTGACATAAAGAATGGTAGTCATAAAGAAATCAAGTAATAACAAATGCTGGAAAAGCTGTGGGGAAAAAGGATCCTTTCTTCACTGTTCCTAGAAATGTAGACTGGTACAGCCACTATGGAATACAGTGTGGAGTCCCTCAACCACTCACACTGACCAACCCAGCCCATGCTCAGGTAGGACCTCTCTGCCTGTGTGCCCCAGCCACAGGAACTCTTCCCCCACCCACCGACACTGACCGACGGGGCTGGTGAGCAGGTAGGACCTCTCCACCTGTGTGCCCCACCCTGATAGCCACCTGATCTCTGCCCCACCTCACCCAAACTGACTGACCAGGCCTGTGCCTAGGCAGGACCTCTCTAGCTGTATGCCCCCCTAGCAGGTCAGGCACCAGAACTCTGGTCTACCCACACAAGTTGAATGACCAGGCCACAGCACAGGTAGGACATCTTCACCTGTGTGTGGCCCCCACCTAACTAGCCACCAGGAACTCTGACCTGCCCACCCATGCTGACTGACTGGGCTCGCACCCAAGACCTCCAAACTCACCCACAAACTATGACTAGTGAGAGCATAGGCAGGAACACTAGGCCTGCACACTCACACCACCAGAGTTTCTTCCTTGCACAGAACCTAGCTTTGGCATCTGCTGTGGAACCCTGAATCAAAATTCCCTACAGAGAGGCTGGGGGTCAAAATCTATCAGCTAATCCAGGAGCTCAGAATCTTGCCAGAAGATCACAGCAGGCTCTGTTCCAAAAGATGCAGCAGGATGAAGCTGAGCACAGCAGCTAGACCCAGCCAGGCACATTTAGAGAACATCAAGATTCGTGGATTCGGACCCAAAATTTGATAGGTGCTAATGGCATAACTTCACCAAAGTGCAGAGGTCACTGCTATACAAAAGACAAAGACGAACAGTGAGATGCAAACTCAGGTCCCAAGCCCATACAGAACAGATACAGGAGACAGTACCATGGAAGAAAATGGAAATCATGCAGCAGAAATCTCTGAATTGGTAGTATCTGACGTAGATAGACAAGTGCAGAAATGTATAGAGCAACTCAGATCAGAGATAACATCTCAAGTAAAAAAAGAAAAGCATGAATTAATAGAATCTGAAGTGCAAAACAAATGCAGAAAAGTAGAGAGGAAATCATATCAGAAATAACGTCTGAAGTCAAAAGGACATCTCTAAATTAATAGGATCTGAAGTAGGGGAACTACTGCAGAAAGGTAGAGAAGAGATCAGACTGAAAATAATCTCTGAAGTAGAGAAAGAAAGGATAACTATATGAAAGACTTAAATGCTACTGAAGAAAACATTGATAAAAAATTAGAGAATAGAAAAATGATGGATTCTCTGATTGAGCAACATATGAAATAAAAAGATCACATGAAAGCATTTCAAAGAGATATACAATAAAATAAAATCTCAATCATGAGCTAGAAACACCGTATGAACAATGTGTAACTGCTTTTATCACATTCCATAGAGATTTATTACAACAATGATTTAGGGGAAATACCAATTCCAAGTTGTCTAAGATGTTTGATATTCATAAAGACAGTGATATTAAGCTCAAGCACTCATGTTTTAGAGTAATAGTATTACTAGGTTTTTCTTCTGGAGGGCTAAGAATATAAATTTATAGACCAAAAATCAGAGAAAAAAGAATGGCTACAAGGATAGCCAATATTTTGGCCCTAGCCCTTCAAGATCAGTGAGGACTCAGGGCATAAGAGAATCTGTGCTATAATATCCTATAACTCAGTGGTTTCCCAAATTTTATGTTCAAGAAGATTATGGGGCTACAGTGGAAATGGAATGAAGATATGTAATGTACCTAAGGAGAGTCCCCTAGAGAGAAAACATTCTCTTGGACTTTCACACAGAGCAAACTGGTCAAGCAATGACTTTGACTCATCTAGATGGTTGACACTGACAACAGTTCTACAAAGCACTGTACATGGTTTCAAGGTAAATCCTGATGGGATTTGACTGACCTTAGGAAATACAAAAGTTACATGTTTTGTTATACAGGTCTTGCTTAACGTTGCCCTTAACCACTCAGTAGGAAAGTCTAACCATGAGGCATAAAATATAAAGCTAGATTAGTATGCTGAGCTGTAAAAGGCTTAAATCAACAGCTTCCATCATTGCCAGTTTTACCAATAACCCCGGCTGATTATGGAACATTGGATTATGTATCCACCTGCTTTCTCCTAGTTCAATGAGAAGTTTTTTGTACCAGTAATGATTAGAAAATTTCATCATGTCTTCACCCTGTGCTCTGTAAACTAGGAGGACAACAATATGCATTGTATCAAATATTGGAAATGGAGTGTTAATGTGTTTCAAAAACATGTTTTGAAACTGTCACATTGTTATTTCCCATTGTTATTTCTTAAGAAAAGTAATTTTAAAAGTAAGATTTCACTATGAAAAAAAAGAAAACAGTGTGGAGATTTCTCAAAACCTATGATTGGGAATTCCATTTAATTCACATATACCCCTTCTGCATACTTTCCTCAAACAACTGAAAATATCACACCATTGTAATATTTGTGCAATGGTTTTTATAACAGCACAATTTGTCCTAGTAAATTTTAGACATGATCAAAATGCCCATCACATGAGAAGTGGATGGAAAAAATGTGGTATTTTTATACAATGGAGTATTACTCAGCTATAAAAAAGCAAACTTTAGGCCTTTATAAGAAAGAGGATGGAACTAGAGGCTATATTCTTAAGTGAAATTAGTCAGACTCACTTGTGTAAGTATTGTACTGTCTCCCTAGTGTAAGAATCTGAAAGAATAATAAAACTTTGAAAGGTAGAATAGATATAGTAAAATGGAAAGAAACTGAATGTAAGGGTTAAAGAATGAAGATGAGGGAAAGAAGAATGCATAGGAAAAAATGAAGGGGAAAATCATGGAAGCATATATACAGCATGGCCGAGATGATTATACTAATCATTTCCATCAATTGTTTTGAAAATAGCAGTTAAAGTTTACAATTTTCACCTTAACTCTATATGCTGATATTTGCAATGTAAGCAACTACATTGGGAAAAAATGTATAATACAGACATCATGGTTGAAAACACCTCATCTGGGTCCTCTAAATGTGTACCATTACTGTTTTATCAATTAGTATTATACTCTTTAAAATAAGTTCATCAAGAACAGCAAAAAAGTAAAAATGGCAAGAAAAATAATTAAGGTTTATTGAAAGCAAAAGTTATTATTCATTTTTAATCCAATCTTGCATAATTATATATGCTAATCTGAGCAACAGATCCAATATAAACAGGTTATATGACAACCATTTTTAATTTGCTATTCTTGATTTGAAAATCTATAACATATGTATTATTGTGCATTACTCTATTTCTGTCTTTGCACCTATTTGTTTCTTTTTGTTTTACTCTTCAAAATAAAAATAAAATAAAATGTGTTGCTTAAAGGATGAAGATATTACCAAAGGAATTTGGAAAGAGACTAGGTACTACTGTGCAGACTGTGACATTGCTTTGTGTATTGAATGCTTTAAGTTATATAAAAAGTTATTGAGTAAATATGACAAAATTGTAAAAAAAAAAAAAAAAGAAAAAAACATCTAGCAGAAACACATCAGGCTGTGTATTACAAGAGGGTACATTAATTCATAGAATTAGATCAACAATATTTCTGAACAATTGCCAAACATCGTGCCATGCAAACCAAAACTGAACTCAGCTACGTTGTTCTGAAGTGTCCTGGTAAATAACCTAGAATGCTAATTATTAATCTAAAATGCTATTAACCAGATATTATGAGACATTTACATATGCTTATAGATATTGTTGTGGTTTGTGTCTAGTCGTCCCCCCAAAGCCTCATGTAGTGATGGGGTGGGACTTCTAGAGTTTGAAACTAACTCATCATGCACTAGGATTATGTGTTTTAGTACTGCTGCGATTGTGGGTGTGGTCTGAAGTGGGTATCCTGAGGCAGAGAGCCTGAATGTAATATAAGAGAGAAACAGACTCTCTCTCTCTCTGTTGCTCTCTGTTGCCCTCTGTTGCCCTGGTTGGTCGGTTGCCTCTGTTGCAATTGTTCCACCACCATGAACTGCTGCTGTCTGCCAGGTGCCCCTCAGCCTTGGAGCCAGCCAAGTATGAACTGAAAACTCCAGTAACTGTGAGCTAAATAAACCTTTCTTTCCTTCATTTAGGGTGTTGGATATTTGTCCAAGCAATGATAGAAGAGTAACTGAGATAGATATGTTCCCAAAACTTAAGGTTTTTAGAAAGATGACTCATCAGATGTTATTAATAAATAAACACATATATTTAATATATTTAAAGAAAGTGGAAACTCTCAAAGAAAATAAACTGTGGAGCTATTCAGTACACATGTGTTTCAAGAGAGTGAAGTGTCTGAGAATCCTTCAAATGAATCACCAAAGATAGTGCTGGGACCCTGAAACACTGCTCAAAAATTTATGATTGGAATTTTTTAAAATAGTATTTGTATAGGACCCTCTTTAAACTTCTAGTATTTTCATTCTTAAATGTTTATACTCTTATCAGCTACTAGCTTTATGTTATTTGCTACTAAAAATTGGAATCTGTTTCTAGATAGAATTAAATGTTCTCAAAATCCTTTTATAAATAGATAAATAAAATTTCATTAAGTTTATGAAATATTGAAAATTGGTCTTAAAATCACTTTTACATAACATTGTAATGGCATGCATACTAAATTCTGTTTTGTTTCAATTATTAAATACTATAAGTCTTACTTTCCAAATGGAATATTTACTAAAGATGATTTCACAGAGAGATAAGGCTTCATTCTCATAGGCAAAGGAAAAAAGTAAATTAATCTTGAAATTTTCTGCAGTTTGTTTTAAAAACATCTCACCATAGGGCTATGTGCAAACACGATTGCTGTGCTAATTGGGCAAGCTATTTGGAATTCCAATTCCAGCAAGCCTGCATGTTTATTCTTAGTATATAATATTCACCAAACTTGCAAAGTTCCATGAAGGAGTTCTTCAGCAGGAAGAAAGGTTCAAACCTAATTAGAAGCTGGTTGATCAAAGGAATTTATTTAAGGAGGATTAGCCCATCCACATAGAAACAAAGAGCGAATTCTTAATTCCTTCTTGGCTTACAAAGGCGCTCCCAGCAGGCTTGCAAGAAGCAAAAAGAAAGGAAATCTGATTCATTTTCTCTTCTATCTGAAGGCACCAAAAAGATGCTTGAGTGCCGCAGGCAGGAGAATTCAGCAGAGGTACAAGCAAGAGCGAAATATTCACTATTCCACCTGACCCAATCTAACAAGTTTAAAATATTTCTTTGTATCAAAAAATTTCAAATAATCATCACTAAATTTGTATGTCTTACAAGTGAATATATTTGATGCTATATTATGTTGTACTTGAAGGTGGAGCTTACTGGCTTTATATGTTTGAGTTTTTATATAAGTTTTATAAGTTTCATAGCCTGTATGTTAAAATATAGAATTAAAGACATGTTTTAGCTTGCAATTTTCAAATAAGTTTGTAATAGGTAAGCTATGTAATAATAAAACAATCTAAACAGTTTTTTTTTTTTTAATGTGATTTCAGGAATTATCAGGCAACGTTCCTTGATAAGAACATCCTTTCCCTGGAAAAAATGATCATTGACTATTTTTTAAAAATATATTTAGTCAGGGTCTAATGGGTCTCACTACACAGATGAGACTCGGACTTGTAGTGATCTTACTGTTTTCAGCTTCCCAAATGCTGGAATTACAGGTGTGCGCCACTACACCCAGCCTTATTCACTGACTCAGAACTCTCCGTGGACAGGAGCTGTATGGCACACTGGACAGCAAATCCCGGTCCTTGAATCTGCTAAGCAGGCACTTTAGTCCACTGAACTATGTGGCTGGCTCTCTTGGCTACTTATAAATGAAAGTATAGATAATTTTAAGAATTGCCATGATGTTTTCTACTATAGGGGAAGAAATCTCTAAAATTTTGAAGAAATAATCCATTCAATTTAAGGAAAAATATTCTGTGTGTGTGTGTATGTGTAGCATCTCACTACACTGCTCTGACCCATAGTGATCCTCCTGTTTCCTACTTCCCAAGTGCTAGGATTACAGGCTCATGTCACCAGGCCTGAACTCCATGACAGGCTCAGCAAGCCCACGAGTGGGACCAGCGCAGCCTGAGGTGCCAGGGATCGCACCCTTGCCCATGCGCTTCCCTAAGCAAGTGCTTAGTCTGCTGAGCTATACTGCTGGCCCTAAGGAAAACTATTCTATATATTTTTCATTATGTTTTCAAAAGTCCTCAGATCTTCCTCCAAGTAAAAGTGACATAAAGTTCGGAGTATAACAGGTGAAAAAAATTCAAATTAGATTTTCATTTGGAAAGATTTCTTTCCTTAAAGAATTGTTTTTATTCTGAGTGTCATGAATATTAATAATTGTTTCAGGCTATTGTATGAATGCAGAATCATTAATTTGATGTAATAGTGACATTGCTTGGTAATTACTTGAGAAGGCCTTGTTTTTTCGGTCTGTCAGACGATGCCGTCAGGGCACGTTGGGTTCAGTTTGTAGAGCTGGGGATTGAACCGCGTCCCCTGCACCTCGCTGCACCTGCCTGAGCAGACACCTCAACAAGTGTGCCAATCCAAAGGCCCCAGTTAGTAATTACTTGATAAAGTTGCTTGCTGCTAAAAAGAAAATATTTTTTAAAAAAAGAAAGTGTTTTGAAATTTTAAAAGAAAATTACACTTTAAAAATAGGAAAGTTTTCCAGTTTAGCATGACAAATGATCTTAATCCTTTAAAAAATACATGGGCTGCTTATATGAAATATTTTTCTTTTTTTGTTTTTGTATTTAGGGAAGGGTCTACAGGGTGTTCAGGGTCTCACTACTAGATGGGACTCATAGTGATCTGCCTGTTGACAACCTCCCAAGAGCTGGGATTACAGGCATGCACCACCATGCCCAGTTGCAATTGCTCTCTCAGCATACCCTAGAGTGGGGCCAGCATGGCAGACCTATATGAAATATTTCCAGAAATGTCATTTTTACATCAAATTTTATATGCATTTTCATTCTGATTTGTATTTCATGTGTCCACCAAAAATTGTTCTTTGGCCAATGACGTATGAAAGTGTCTGTCTTCTCCCTCCTAATCCATCATGATATAGCATTGAAAGTCTTACTTTTTCTTTAGAAGTAGCAAAAGCTATTTCACTTTGGTTTTACTTAGATTTCCTAAGAATATGCTTGTTCATTTTGTTTTATTGATTGATTGATTGATTGATTGATTGATTGATTTCTGGTCCCAGGGGTCACACTTGAGACCTTGCACTTGTCAGGCAGGTATTCATGCTACTGAGCTATATCCCTGAGCCCTTTATCTTTTTATAAATAAATGGCCACTACTTTCCCTATTCTGTGAATTTCCCAAGAATGTCCTACATTATTCAATTCTCAGAGCTAAAATATAAACGAAGACAGCAAAAACTCTTGTTTAATATACATATATATGTAATAAAACTCACAATCTTACTATTTTTGGAAGTTAAATTGGCAGTGCATTATATACAGTATCCCACTAAATATCACTCACAGCCTCCAGGGTAGAAACTAAATTTTCATTGTACATATGTTAAATTTAGAAAGGCTAAATATTTTGTTCAAGGTTGTCAAACTAAACTAAGAGAGTATATAATTTTAATTTAATTCAAAAGCATTAAATCTACGGTGTCACCAACAATAGATTTTTTTTTTTTTTGGAGTGTGTAATCTTTGTGTCTTTCAAAAGTTTTAGAATCAATTTATATTTCATCTTATTTTGCTAGGCACCCTTGATTGTAACATATTGTGACTGATTTTGTTTTGTTTTGTTTTGAGATCCATTACACTGCCCAGGCTGTCCCACTGTGACCCTCCTGCCTCAGCCTTCCAGTGCTGGGATAATAGGCACAGCAGGGATTGAAACCTGCTCCCGCACTTGCCCCAACAGGCATTTAGTTGGCTGAGCAATCTCACAGGGCCAGCTCTAATCTTATTATAATTTCCTTTTTAAAAAATATTCTTAGAGTTTTTAAAAACCTATAACATATGTCTCATTGTATGTTGCCCTGTTTCCAGCTTTGTTTCTGATCCTTCTTGCTTTTGTTTTTACTCTTCATAATAAAATAAAATTATAATAATAGAAAAAAATCTTGAAAGAGGGTTTCAGTGGGATAGATTTTCGGTTTCTGTATTTTTTTTTTCTTTCTTCTCCCTAATATGATATTAGGTGTTTAGATGCTGTGATTTGTCTTGTTTGCTGCTGGTCTAAGTGTTCTCTCTTACCTGTTATTAGATGTCCAAAAAGCAGTGGCTTCTGAGAAGCCAGAATAGACTCACTATTCTGGGATCATATTAAATTTATCTGGGTTTTTAGTTTGAAGTGTGTGGCATTTCATCTGGACATGTGCTCCCCATCATTCTTAGGAATGACTTCATCTGCTTTCTATTTGGGTTAGACTCTTCTATTTGATACACCAAAATTTTATAGCCTATAGAAAAACTAAATTATAATGCTCCCAAACTATTGCCCTAGAGGTATATTTTTGCTAATATAGATAATTCACAGAAAACTTAAAATATTGTAAAAAATATTCTGACATCTCTCCAAACTAATATTACAATCAGTATTACATTGTACATAGTTCTTAGCTTTTTAAATAAAATACATTGTAATTGGTCTATAATTTGTTGAAAAATATTACACAAACAGGATGATACATGTTTCTTTTGCAAAGTAATTCTATCATCTTGCCTATAATTGGACTTGAAGATTTTTTTCTTAATGAATACAGACATTTCTTTTCAAAGGTGTTTTATATTTCAATCTATTAAAAAGCCACAATTAATTTTATTAATCCATAGTTGTTACATATTAAACAAGATATATATTTTACATTGCAGGTGAGAACTATTTTAGATCTTTTTCATTTCCTTGGCCATATATGTTGTCTTATAAGTTAGTTGTTACCTTGAAACTATTTAAGTCCTTTTACTGAGGATAATTATAGATAAAAATGTAGAAAACTTGAAAAGTACAAAATCACTAAAAAAAGAAAAATATTTTATATATTGTCTTAGTCACTCTTAACTCGTTCTTGGGAGAAATACATGACACTCAGAATGTAGGAAGGAAAGGTTTATTTAGTTCATAGTTACTGGGGGTTACAGTCCATACTGAACTGGCTCCAAGGTTGAGGCACATGGCAGAGAGCAACCCTTCATGGTGGCAGCAAGAGAGCAAAATGGAGGAGCAGCAGCAACAGTGGCAACAGAGAGAGAGTCTGTCTCTCTGGCTCTTAGGCTATGCTCAGGCTATCTACCCCAGGCTGGGTGCAGCACTCACACGCATAACCCCAGCAGTGCTCACACCCATAACCCCAGCAGTGCTCACACCCATAACCCCAGCAGTGCTCACACCCATAACCCCAGCAGTGCTCACACCCATAACCCCAGCAGTGCTCACACCCATAATCCCAGTGGATCCTGAGTTAATCACATACATTATTTAGAAGCATGTCTGCCCCATAACTTGAATGGGTTTTGGGGGCAACTAGAAACAAAGCATGACATATATTTACCTATGGAATATACTCTTATATTCAGCACCTACAATTGTGGAAATAAGCAGCATATAACGATAAAATAAAATTCTGAATTTGTGCAATCCATTCTTTTTTATGCAGAGCTTTGAAAAATTAAAATGCTTTCACTATTTAAAATATAGAGCTTTTCTGTTGAAATTTTAAATTTAAAATATGGAGGACTCAATTGATCTTTTTCTGAAATAAGGACCTGTATGTCCTGAAATAAATGAACAAGTGGAGTAAAAAAATAGAACAAGGACATAGCCAAACTGCCAAAAATAAAATTCTAAATATGTCGCTTATTGATGATGAGATCTGGGACCACTTCCTTGATTATTCTCCTTTTCCTCATCCATGGAATAAGAATATGTCTACTTCGTACGGCAAAAGTTCAGAGTGGTTTCTAGAGCTGCATAACCTCTCCATGTATGCACGTCATCATGGTTTTGGATGAGGTTCTAAAGCAATCATTAACAACAGTCACAGTCTGAAAAGGAGATAACGGAGAGTGCCGCGAGAAGGGCCCAGGTGAGTGTAAATTGAAAATCAGAGGCAGATACACTAATGAACCTCTTCAAAATTTGTTTCATAACCTGAGAATTTAAAGCAATGATCCATGGGGCTGGGGAGATAGCTGCGTGGCACAAGTGCATGCCTGGCAAGTGCAAGGTCTGAGTTTGAACCCCAGTCCAGCGGAAAAAAAAAAAAAAAATGCTAAAGCAATGATCCATGACTTCAATGCTCAGTAGAGAGGTCTTCTCGCATTCTCACGTGACACTTCCCACCTGAGTGTGTCAGGTCAGATAAACTTGACGGAGGCTCTGGGCAAGTTCACAAAGTGTGGAGGAGCCGGAGAAGAGCAGAGGTCTTAGTTCAGTGATAAAAGAGTTTTGTGTTAACAAGGATTAGAAAAATTATCATGTCTACATCCTGTGCTCTGTACAACTACTATGAGAACAACAATATACATTGCATCAATTCTTGGGAATGTACTAACGTGTTTTCGAAAATGTCATATTGTTATTTCTCACTAAAAAAAAAAAAAAAAAAAAGCCTCTGAGCAGCTTCTGTTTGATCGGAGAAAGCGAGGTGATATCCACTTCGTCACTCTAACACCAAACTTGGAGCTTGATGTTTCCCTGCCAGGCTAGAATGAACCAGACCTCCTCATGGGTGTTGTGTAATCATCTGGAAGGAGAAAGCTAGGAAACGATCAGTGGAAACGGAAGCCTTCTTCTGGCCCTCCACAGTGCCTTGCCTTGCCTTGCCGGGCCTGTTCCTCACACCATTTCTAGCAGTCACTAAGCAAAAAAAGAAGGCTTCCTTACAAAGATGCCCAATAACCAGAGAGAAACCAGCATGCAATTTAGGTAAAAGTTCTGGGAACAGATGTCTTCGTTGCTTTGCAGTCACTGAGACACAATAATCCACAGACCAAATTTAAAGGAGGACGGGTTTGTTTTGATGGAAAATTTCAAGGCTTCAGCTCATGGCTGGCAGGTTCTAACGCAGAGTTAGCACAAGGATGGGCCCAACCTGGGAGGAGCTGCTCAGATCACAGTAGTCGGGGATTAGAGAGAGTGAGGAGCCATAAAGTAAGTTCACACAACTGAAGTGAAATGTTAAATACCTAGATGCACACTTAACATCAAAGATCTTTATATCATAAATTAGAAAAACACCAACTGACAGAAACTAAAGAAAACACACCAAGGGCTGGCCAAATAACTCATTGGAATAAAGAGCCTGAGAGCAGGCTTAGAGTTCAGGAGCTCGATCTCTGGCATTTGAAATTGGGTGTGGTGGCACACTCCTGTAATCACAACTCTTGGGAGGCTGTAAGCAAGAAGATCACTAGGAGTCCAATCCTGTAGACCCCTCCCTGAAAAATACCAAAAAAAATTAAATAAAAAAGAAAACACACCAATGAAAGGCATTGATGAACTCTAAAACTATTGTTAGAATGCTCACGCACACCCAAAATATTGACAGATTCTGTCATTTTTTTTATGGTCATTTTCCCCAGATAAATCTATTGCTTTTAAATTTATGTGGAACGTTAATCAGTGCTGAATGACAAAAACAACCTTTGGGCAAAGAACAAAGCTGGAAGCATCCTGATCTTAAAACACATTATGAATGGATTCTAACCAAAATATCATAGTATCGGCAGAGAAACAGACACATAGCTAATCAGACCGGTGATTAAAAATCACTCTACACTTACAGTCAATGGATTTGTGACAAACTTTCTGAAAAGCATAGAAAAGAACAGTTTCTTCAAATAAATGAACAAACAAACAAACAGACAGTTTTTCTACAAATGGTGTTGGAGAAAATAGGCTATCTGCAAGCAAAAGAATGAAACTGGACCCTTATTTAATACTATATATAAAAATAAGTTTAAAGTGGAATAAGTGCCTCAACCTATGACAGGTTGAAACTGTAAAACTAACAACAACAAAAAAAACCCATCAGATTAAATATCCATGAAATTGTTCTAGATAATTACTTTAATTCCCAAAACTCAAGCAAGAAAAATTGCATATATACACCAAAAAATGTATATGCACAGGAAGAAAAGAAAAGTAGTATATTTTTTCAACCTTGGGGATGTCTTATATTGTGAAAGTCCCACAACACTGCTGGTTCTCAGAAAAAAAAATTGAAAATGCATGTGAGGCATAATACACGGACGCTTTGATCCAGGTTACCCCAGCAGCAGTTCACCATACCCATAAACACCTGGAAGCCAATGGCTGATACTTTCAGGAGCTCTTGTAATTGTAGAAGCCAAAGGAAACTTGTATTAATTGCATAACATCTCAGTAAATTTAATATTAAAATATTTATATGTTTCTTTTTCTTTTCCTGAAACATGAATACTTTTCTTTACTTATCCTAAAATTTAAAAAATTATCAACCCACAGAATGGGGAAAAGTATTTGTAAACCACAATTCTGGTAAAGGGATAGTATTACAAATACTTATGGAAATAAAATTCCATAGTAAAAATACATTCATTTATAAAGCAAGTGAACATTACTTTGTACTTTATTTGTATTTTGGATTTCATATACAAGAGAAGCCATACAATATTTAATCTGATGTATCTTATTTACTTCCTTTATCATATGGTTTTAAGACCCACTCATTTTTATCAAATGTCTCAAACTTATTTAACTTTATGACTGAATCATACTCCACTGTGTATGCATATAGTATTAGATATCTCAAATGTATGCTAATAAAAAGTAAATTAAGATAAAAATCCACTCAAAGCTCACAAAATGGAATTGAACAGGTATTTTGTTTTTCAAAGAAGATGTACCAATAAGTACTGAGAAAATACTCATTGGCACTAACCATTTGGAAAATATAAATTAAACCACAACAATAAATTGTCTCATACCTTTTATTAAAATAATTTTAAAAAATAATAGTTGCCAGAGTGGATTCAGAGAAAGAATGCTTTGTGCATTTTTATAGGAAAATATTTAGCATGCCTCACAGAAAACAGTATGGAAGACCCTTAAGAAATTACAAATAGAACTCTGATGTAGTCTTGTGATTCTACTTAGGGAAATATTTTGAAAGGGATTGAAATTGGTGTGTTCTAGGGTTGTTTGCCTCCAATGTGCAGTTATTCATAACAGCAAAGAAATGGGGGGGGGGGCTAGGGAGATAGCTCAGGAGAATAAGAGCTTGCCAGGCAAGTGCAAGATTCTAAGTTCAATCTCTGGTGCTACAAAAAAAGAAGAAGGAGAAGAAGAAGAAGAAGAAGAAGAAGAAGAAGAAGAAGAAGAAGAAGAAGAAGAAGAAGAAGAAGAAGAAGAAGAAGAAGAAGAAGAAGAAGAAGAAGAAGAAGAAATGGAAACCACACACACAAACACTGAAGACAAATGTACAATAAAAGTGTGGTCTATTCACAGTGAAATTCTACCCAGTATTTATAAGGCGACAAATGCTGTCACTTGAAAACACAGGGATGGATCTGGAGAACATTGTGCCATATGAAATAAACTAGGCACGGAAAGTCAAATGCCACATGATATTACTTTTATCTGGTTCTAAAAATTTAAACCTACAGAAGTAAGAAAGTAACTCTCATTACCAGTCTGTGATAAAGATGAGCAAGATTTTGTTATGGCTGTCACGTCTGCACCCTGTGCTCTGTATAACATTCGTGAGGACAACAATATGCATTGTCTCAACTATTGTGAATGTGCTACTAACATGTTTTGAAATTCTCATATTGTTACCTATTATTAAAAGTAAAAAAGTTAAAATAAAAAAGATGAAGAGTATTAATAAAGAGTTGTTGATGAAAACATCATTTCAGATTAGAAATTTTGAGATCTACTACACGGCAGGGAGATTATACTGCATAATAATATATGATATGCTTCAAAATAACTAAGAAGAGTAAATTTTAAATGCCTCATAGTAAATGAGCTGATGGCAACGTTACTTACATTTAATAATTGTATACTTCTTCACAAATATTAAGGCACACTAGTCTCTCACATTTTTATAGTTTGGCTTTCCTGTAATCACCGTTGGATTTTCAAATATATTAATCTAAATTATTTTTCATGAATTTTCACTATATCATGGGATTTTCAGTAATGTATACTACCATATATGCATTTATATGTGCACTATTTATGATTTTAAAGATTTTTGCTAAAAAATTTCTAAAATATAAAAATAAGTTAAAATGTTCATTCTAACATAGTAAAAGCATATTAATTCAAATTAAAATACATTTGCAGTATGTATTTCTTTAGCAGATGAATACATATTGCACTATACAGTCTGTGTATATTGTTAAAATTATATAAGTTCACAAGTTTAGAAAATGGTAAGAACATAAGTGTTTTTAAAAGTGTGGGAAAGGGAGCCCATGCCCATCCCCTGACTCATCAACAGCTTGAGGTCCAACTCACATACTGATCTACCTGTAGCGGCCAGGTAAGAATCCTCTCAGCGTGCGTCCATCCCCCAATTCATAAACAGCCCGAGCTCTGATTCCAGCAACTCTCCCCACAGGGCTGACCATCGTCTGAAACCATGGGGCCTCATGGCCGCCAGCCACCTAAGTTCTGAAATGCAGCCAGGCACATCTGGAGGGGAATAAGCTTGGTGGATCCAGACCCAAGTTTGCATAGGTGCTAACTGCATAACTTCACCAAAGTGCAGAGATCAGTGCTATAAAAAAATGATAAAGACAAGGAGCAAAAACCAATGTCAGACCCTGAGTCCACTGAAAGCAAATACGGGAGACACTATCATGGAAGAAAAAGGGAATCACGCAGATGAAATCTCTGAATCGGTAGCATCTGAGTTAGACAGACAACTGCAAAAACGAATAGAGCAACTCATATCACAGATAACATGTGAAGTAAAAAAAGAAATGCATGCATTAATAGACTTTGAAGTGGAAAAACAACTGCAGAATTGTGTAGAGGAAACCAGAGCAGAAATAGCCTCTGATGTTAAAAAAGACAACTCTAAATTAATAGCATTTAAAGCAGGGGAACAACTACAGAAAGGTAGAGAGAACAAGCAGAAATAATCTCTGAACTAGAGAGAGGAAGAATAACTATAATGAGAGACTTCAGTACTACTAAAGAAGACACTGATAAAAAATTAGAGGAGAATAGAAAAAGTGATGGATTCCCTGATTGAGAAAATATGAAAGAAATAGATCACATGGAACAATTTCAAAGGGATACATAAGAAAATAAAATTTCAGTCACAAACTGGCAAAACTGTATGGACAAAAGTGAAAATAGAGTCTCAGATTTAGAAGACACGGTCACAGCTAGTGAAAAGATAAGAAAAGATCTCTTAAGAACAAGTAGGGTACAGGAATAAATAATTCAACATCTGCAAGATGATGCAAAAATGAACAACTTGAGATTAAAAGGAATCACGAGAAAGAAGGAGTTGACACAAAAGAATATGGGCAGAAGTGATAGCAGAAAACTTCCCAAATTTGAGAAAACAATCAGACATTCAGGTAACTGAAGCATATAGGAATCCAAATAACGTCAACCCAACTGAAAACACACCCAGACATAAAATAGTCAAGATATCAAAAATGCAGCAGAAGAATAATATACTGAAAGCTGCTAGAGAAAAGAAATAGATTACATTTAAAGGAAAGCCCATCAGAATATTGGCAGATTTCTCTTCACAAACCATGAAGTCAAGAAGAGCATGGAGCAGAGTGCTTCTGATCCTATGAAAACAAATTCCAGCTCAGACTGCCATATCCTGCAAACTCTCTTTCAAGTATGAGGGAGAAGTGAAATATTTCAATGACAAGGAATAACTAAAGAAGTACATGACGTCAAAACCAACCCTACAAAGTGTACTAAAAAAAATTTTAGAGAGGTATCAAAATGACCCAAACACCACAAATGAGAACAGAAAGAACCCACCAAATAGGGCAACCAAATAAACACAGGAGAAAAAGGGGTAAATAGTAGTAAGTAAAACTGTCATAAGTCAACACATTTCAATTATAACCATCAAGGTAAATAGACTCAATTCTTCAATTAAAAGAAATAGACTGGCAAAGTGGATGAGGAAACAAAATTCAACCATATACTGTATACAAGAAATACACTTAAACTCATAAAGAAACTCATGGACTAAAAGTTAAAGAATGGAAAACAATAAAACATGCCCCAGCGCCTCAGAAAGAAGTATGTGTAGCAATCTTGTTTGCAGATACTCTAAACTTCAAGCAAAGATTGTTCAAACAAAATAAAAAAGGCCATTACATACTGGTTAGGGGAAAAATTCAAGATGAAGAAGTAACACTCATAAATATTTATGCACCCAACGCAGAAGCACCAAGGTATGTAACACAAACCTTAATGGACATGAAAAATCTAATATCCAATGCCACAGTCTTAACAGGAGACTATAATGCCCACTTATGCCAAAAAGATAGGTAAAGCAGACAAAAAATTAGCAAAGAAGTAGCAGAACTGAACTGGAACCTGAAACAACTTAGTAGACTTACATAGTATTCTACACAATCACTTCAGAATACACATTTTTTGTTCAGCTGCACATGGGACATTTTCTAAAATAGAGCACATATTACTCCATAGGTCATGCTTAAGTATATGCAAGAAGATAGAAATTATCCCATGCATATTATCTGACCACAGTGCAATGAAACTGGTAATAAATGACAAAAGAACCCTAGAAATAGCTGGGCGTGGTGACGCACGCCTGTAATCCCAGTACTCGGGAGGCTGAGGCGGGAGGATCGGTGAGAGTTCGAGACCAGCCTGAGCTACAAAACTGAGCTCAAGGCCAGCCTGAACTGTACAGCGAGACCCTGTCTCAAAAAGACAAAAAAAAAAAAAAAAAAAAAAAAAAAAAAAAAAAAAAAAAAAAAAAAAAAAAAAAAAAAAAAAAAAAAAAAAAAAAAAAAAAAAAAAAAAAAAAAAAAAAAAAAAAAAAAAAAAAAAAAAAAAAAAAAAAAAAAAAA
>PVJA010025326.1:0-18480 GCA_004027025.1 Myocastor coypus
TGAGCTATCTCCTGAGCACCTGCCTTTGTTTAAGTGGGGCTTTTTTTGTTTTTTTGTTTTGTTTTTTAGATAGGGCTCACCATGTAGTTAAGGTTGGCCTTGGACTTACTATATAGTCCAGGCTGGCCTCCAACTTATAGTGATCCTCCTGCTTCACCTTTTCAAGTGCTGGTATTATAGGTGTGTACTTGTTTCAATTTTATTTTGAGACAGAATCTCACTAAATTACCCATACTGGCTTTGATTTTGTAATTTTTCTGCCTCAGTCTCCCAAATAGTTTAGGTTAGAGGTATGTATTATCATACCTGTTGAAGATTTGGAAAATTGTTAGCAATTATTTCATTAAATAGATTTTCCATGCTATTCTTCTTGCTGGTGATTGGTTGCTTAATGGTGTCCTATGAATTTTTGTAATTGTCAGCTTTTCGTTGCTTTGACAAAATACCTGAGAAAACTTACATAAACTGGAAAAGGTTTATTTTAGCTTATGGTTTCTGTCCTTGGTCACTTGGCTGTTACTTCTGTACTTGTGGTGAGGCAGAACATCATAGGGAGCAGCACGTGGTAGTGCAGAGCAGCTTACCTCATAGTAGATAGGAGGGAGAGAGAAAAAAAGAGGCTGGGGAAAAATATGTCATCTCCAGGCGTGATCCCAGCAATGTACTTTGTTCAATTATCTTACCTTCCCAAAATTACCACCACCACCCAATAGTTTCATCAAACTATGAATCCATGCATGGATTAATCCACTAATGATAAGAGCCCTCATAAGCCAATCATCTCCCTAAAACTATATTCCTGAACATTGCATTGGACACCAACCCTATAAAATATGAGTTTTGGGAAGACATGTCATATCAAATATTTACAATATTTCATCCCAGGCTTCTGAAGGCTCACATCATCTCATAATTCAAAATGTATTTAAGATGGCTCTAAGACTCTCTGAAGTCTAAAAATTTCTGCATTGCCTTAACATCCAAATCGCCTGCCTGGGAAACAGAAAGGCCTAAGTTCAATCACCAGTACCACATGGAGTGTCAGCCCAAACCTGGGGCACTTTGTGCGGCCCACCAAAACCAGGCATGGTGACACATACAGCTGTAGTCCCAGAACTGGGGAGGCTGAGACTGGAGGATTACTGTGAGTCTGAGCTGTTTAGTGAGACTTTGTCCCAAATGAATGAATGAATGATTTAACACTGCCCAAATAAAATCCAAATCCAAAGTCTCCTCTGAGAATCAAGGCAAGCTCTTAGATGTGGGTCCCTGTAAAAATAAAAACCAAACAAATTACATATGTCCAACATACAATGGTGGAACATGCACAGGATAAATATTCCTATTCTGAAAGGAAGGGCTAGGAGAATACCAAGGAAGAATCTAGACCAAAGTAAGAAATAACTCAGCAAGCCAAACATTAAACCTTGTAGCTCCATGTTGGTGGCAGCTTGTAAGGTCCTGGGCATCCCGGCTGCTGTGGTTTGGCTGGCTACAGCACACATGGCCTCCAGTAACCCTGGAGGTAAATCTTGGGATGGTTCTGCTCACTGCCTCAGTCCATGTTCCTATCGTCTCTAAATTTCTGAGGTTTAAAAATTTAGCTCCACTAACTTTAGCTTCATTCTCATATCTTCATGCAGTGTGTGTCAAGGGTAGTCTGCAGGAATTCTGACCCTGTCATATACTGCCTGGCCCCCCTCCTTTCAAATCTGGGGAGAACCCCAACTCTTATGTTATGTATGCCTGCAAAACCAACATGTAGCCAATGCTGAGGTCGCCACCAGCTTGAGCAATGGTTGGTACTACTTGGGCTTGACCTAATTATAGACCATGAATGCAGTGGCCTCTGTGTACTTGGAAGGCTGAAAGAAATCCCAGGAAAATAACTTCCTAGATGCTCATGTACAAGCAAGGCACTCATGGAGTCACTTCTAAAGCAAAGTCTTTTAAAGGTGTTTATATTTTTAGATGTTTAATTTTGCATTCCCTTCCCACAATTCCTTTTTTCCTCCTTATAGTTCTTGAAATGCATCTTTTCTATTGTCCCAGTACAGGGTACTTGGCTTCTTTTTAATGAAACTGTGTGAACACAGCTTTATACATGCTTCTTTTTTGGCCAAACTGAAAGTTTTGCAGGTCTTCTCAGCCTGATTTTTGCTCCCAGTTCTCACTGCAAACCAAGCTAATAATACCTATGACACACCCTGAGTGCTGCACTGCCTTGAAATTTCCTTTGTTAGATTAACTAGTCCAATACCTTTATACTCAGTCTCACACAGTCTCAGGATATGGACAAAATTTATGCAGGGCTGGCCAGATAGCTTAGTGGATTAAAGTGCCTGCTTAGGCAGACTCGGGATAGGGTGGATCTCTGTGTGCCTTGCCAGCCCCACCCTTAGGGTGTGCTGAGGTGGTGATTGAGATTGGGTGTGGTGGTGCACACCTGTAGTCTCAGCACTTGGGAGGCTGAAAGCAGGAGGATCACTGCAAGTCTGATCTGTGTAGTGAGACTCTGTAAACCCTATACTAAATACATTTTTAAAAACGTACGCAAATTCTTTACCAGAATATAACATACATGTACTATGGCATAATTTTTTTTTTTTTTTTTTTGTATTGAGAATCAAACTCAGGACCTTGTTCTTGCCAGGAAGGTACTTGTGCTACTGAGCTATAACCCTGATCCAGAAAAATCATTTCTATCTGAAACCTTATCAGCATAGTCTGTACTGTTTACATTCTGGTCAACAAACTGGTCTTGTGGGCTCACAGCAGCATCATACACTAAACATTGCTTACAATGTTCTAGGGCTTCTCTAGCCAGCATTTTCAAACCTTTTCACACTTTTGCAAACCAGTCACGAAGGCTTCTGAATTACATGGTCAGTTTTGTTCAGATCTACAACTCTATCTTTGGTACTAATTCTTTTGTATTAGTCAACTTTTGTTGCTATGACAAAATACTTAAAAGAGGAAAGGTTTGTTTAGGCTCACAGTTTCAGAGGTTTCATTCTGCAGTTATTTGACTCTGTTGCTTGTGGGCCTGTAATGAGGCAGAACACCATTGCAGGGAATGTGTGGTAGAGCAAATTGCCTTAAAATCTAAATCCAGGCACTGGGGAGATATCTCAGAGGTCTAAGCATCTGCCTGGCAAGCGCAAGGACTCAAGATAAATTTCCAGTACCACATGCAGGGTTGGCCCCAGCTTCCTGAGTTATCTCCAGTTAGCTCACCTCATGGCAGATGGATCTTTACTCAAGTTCAGAAAGTTCTTTTGCTTCATCTAGTGTGCTATTGAGGTTCTCATATGAACTGTATAGTGAGCCTGTCTGTTGGTCCCACTGCCCGTCCCCCCTGCCTGCCCACCCGTCCACCCACCCGTCCGTCTGTCCGCCCACCCGTCTGTCCTTCCATCCTTCCTTCCTTCTTTCCTTCCTTCCTCTGGAATCAAACTCACGACGTCATGCTTGCCAGGCAGCTACTGTGCCCCTGAGCTATATCCTTGCCCCTATATAGTATTTCTTACTTTGCCTACTTATTTTATTTTATTTTATTTTATTTTTTGTGGGACTGGGGTTCAAACTCATGACCTTGCACTTGCCAGGGTGGCACTTGTGCCATGGAGCTATCTTCCCAGCCCCATACTGAATTCTTTAGCTGTAGGATTTTCGCTTGATCTTTGCCAAAAGACAGAAGCAATAGCTATGGTGTTTCCATCGGGATATTCTTTATGACTACTGTTTCTTTGATGAATTTCTCATTCAGATAATGAATTGTCTTCCTAATATTGTTAAATTGCCTGTAATCATAGTCTTGTCTTTTGTGTGTGTGTATGTGTGTGTGTGTGTGTGTGTGTGTGTGTGTGTGTGTGGTACTGGGGATTGAACCCAGGGCTTCACATATGCTAAACAGGTGCTGTTCCGCTGTTCCACTGAAATGTATCCCCAGCTGTCTGCCTACTCTTGTACCCATTATGTTTTCTTAACTTTTTATTTTAAATATTTTTTCAGGAAATTTATTGATTTCCTTTTGTCTATGAGCTGTTGCTGGAGAGCTGTCATGTTTTTTGGTTATCTTGTTTCTTCATGGCTCATGTTTCCCCACTATTTGATGTTTGTGTAATCTGGAGGATTAATTGTTTCTACTTTTTTTTTTTTTTTTTTTTTTTGATACAGGGTTTTGCCACACAGTTTGGACTCACAGTGCTCTTCCTGTCTCAATTTACCCAGCACTGAGATTACAGGCATATGTCGCCACACCCTGTTCTGGGGTCAGCTTGGTGCATGCTGGGTTCTGGGCCAGTATGGCATGTGGTACCAGGGATCGAACTCAGGACCTTATACTTGCCAGGCAGGTGTTTGTGCCACTGAACTATCTCCCTAGCCATTCCTATCAATTTAATAGGATAACTTTTGTAGTAAATTTTTTTCTCTTGGTAATAAGTGCTAGGGTGTTGATTGGGTAGATTGCTTTGGCTTTGGTTCCAAATTGGAACTTCAGAGTGTATAGCTTCTTACTTGTAATTACTAGTGATGTCTTTGTGCCCTAGGCTATGGAGATTGTACAGGTGAACTTATGTTTTCTCACATGGAATGGGTTTATTGATAACTCTAGAGGCAGTGAACTTGGCTGTGCATGTGGGATACCTGTCAATTTCTTTGGGTCGTATGAGGATGGGACTGTTGTGAAAGGCCTTTGCTTGTAGGATGTGGCTGTGTGGCCACAGAAGCATAGCTCCTGTCAGTTTCCAAGGGCTACATGTACACCAGACCACTACAATACTGGTATATTATACCACACTCAGAGGAGCAGAGTGCCAGTCAGGGTCAGGGCTACACAGGAGTTGGGCTGTGCTGTATCAGTGGGCCCAGACAGGGTACTCATGTGTGTTGAAACCTACATAGGTAATATGGCTGGGCCTCTGGAGCTCACTGCTCAGGGCATGATACCTGTCTGCTTCTGTGAGCCTCATTTGCTTGAGCTTCTGAGAATGGCTTGCCTAGATGCTCCTGGAGGCCTTGGGAGGATAGGCAAGACTACCTTAACTTCTTTTGACAACTGAGCTACTCATTACTTGTTACCAGGTTTCTTTCTGGGTATACAGGTTGATGCTCCATGGATAGATTGGCTGAGCAGCTAGGTGTAGGCTTCTTCATGAGACCCCAGGTATAGTCTCAAGATGGCATTGTGCAGCAGGAGCCTTGGTAGGGGATAGCATACCATGAACTGAGGGCTCTTTCTCCTGGTGTGGTAACCTCACAGTTCTCTATATGGGGGTAAGGACCTGTGAGGGCTGCAGACTTGCCCAGCAGTAAACACCTCAAATGTCCATGGTATGGAGACTTTTGGGATCTCCTGCTTACTCTTTTCCTACAAAGCTGGCCTTGAATTCACTATGTATCCAAGGCTGGCAGGAGGATCAAATTTGTGGTGATCCTCCTGCCTTAGCCTCCTGACTGCTACACCAGTATGCCCAGCCTTATATCCCTTCTTGATAAAGATATTGTGTATCTTTATGCTTCACAGTTTCTCTGCCATATCCCCACTGCACTCTAATGCTGTGTCTCACACATGCCAGTGGAATAGCTGTTTGTGTTTTGGTCCTCTGTTGCAGAGAAGCACATGCCAGACACCTCTAAACAGCCATTTTGCTAGATATAGTGATTATTCTCTTTCTAACCCTTCTTTTGAACTTAATGTTAACCTTGTTAGTGAAATCTAACCACTCCTGGATTTTGAAGGGCTTCCTGCAATCTTCACTGTCACCATTCATCTTGTTTATTTCTACTTCTCTCCATGATGACAATTTGGTTTTCTGCTCTTAGCCACACCTGCCAGGAGTTATCTATTGGTACAAGAAAGCATATTTGCAGTTTGAAGCTTAGATGCTTAGTTTGGCCCTCTTAGTGTTCTAAAAATATGAACATTTCACATAAAATCTGGATTCCTATTTCTTGTCATGTTGAGTGCCTGTGTGGCAGTTGTGGCCCCAGCTGAGTAGCAGCTGCTTTTTTAGTAAAGGCAGGAGGACTGCAGTTTTTAGTCCCACAACTTCCTGTTGTTTACACCTGGCCCACTTCACTCATTTGCATTCATTCTTGTTTGCCCTCTGGAGATAGTTGTTAGACGTATCGTTGAGGTAGTTTGTTTTTTAAAATATTTTCTTAGTTCTGTGATTTAGTGCTTCTGGAAGTGGGTAGCCATCAAGGCTGGCTCTGGAACATAGGTCTGGGCATATAACAGGCAAGATAGACTTTGTTCTGTATCTTGGGCTAGTGCCTGTCTTCAGCAATCTCAGGTTGTATTGTTTTAGGCTTGTATTGTTTTAAGGCCCAGGAGACACACCTGCTTGTTTGTTGTGGATTGTTCATTCATTCATTTGTATATTCACCTGTTATAAGACTTAGAAATGGGGGATATAGTGATAAAAGAGAACAACACAATACCTACTCTCAAGAAACTTGGCTCTTGGAATTATTTGATGTCTATATCTTCCTGATGCTCTTGTCTTTTCTTTAGACTTACCTGCTGTTTCTTCCCCCCCCCCCCATTTTTCTTTCTTTTTAATTTTTTTTAAATTTTGTTTTTTTAAATTTTATTTTATTTTCTTGTTTCAGAACTTTTGTTTGTTTGTTTGTTTGTTTATTTATTTATTTATTTATTTATTTTTATGGCTGGCTCAGCCTGCCCTGAGGGCAGGGCTGGCGCAGCATGTAGTGCCAGGGATCGAACCGCAGTCCCTGCAGCCACCTAAGCTTTCCTGAGCAGGTGCTTTAGACCACTGAGCCATCCTGCTGGGTCCCCTATTTTTCTTTTGAGCTCAGTTTTTTTACAAATTTCAAGTTGAAGAGATAAGAGAAGTTTGAAGGCTGGATTACACCAGATGGCCGACACTCTTACCTGACCTGCCTGATGAAATCATATAGTATAGTCATGATAGGATGTCACAGTGTAGACTTACCTGACGTGGAGCCTAAGACTGCCTTTATAAGTAGTGATGTAATGGCTACCATGTACCTAGGACTAGTGCCTCATGATGTAGTACCTCTTCTATTATTATTTTAATAACTATACATTATTATTTCCACTTTACAAATATAAAAATTGAGGTTTAGGAAATTAAGTAACTTTCCCAGAATCACAAGAAACTAGAATTAGAACACTGTAGCCACTGTGCTAGAGTTTGTGCCTTTAATACTTGTACTTGTGGGGTTGATTTGCAGGTCTCTCTCTCTCTGTCTCTGTCTCTGTCTCTGTCTCTGTCTCTGTCTCTCTCTCTCTCTCTGTCTCTCTCTCCCTCTCCCCTCCCCGCACAGCTCATACTCATAGTGATTCTCCTGTTTTCAGCCTCCCCAGCACTGAGATTACAGGCGTGTGCCACTATACCCAAACTCTGGCCAACTCAGTCTGCCCTGGGAGCAGGACTGGCACAGCATGTGGTGCTGGGGATCAAACCCCAGTCCCCGTGCTTGCCTAAGCTTGCCTAAGTAGGCACTTTACTCCGCTGAACTATCTTGCCAGCCCCTGAGGCCTCTTTTTGTCCAAGATATTTTATTTACTGCTCCTTAACATGTCATGAAATTCTGCCATCTAAATTGCATACTCCCCCCCCCCTTTTAAACTTTATTTATGTTATGGCTGGCTCAGCCTGCCCTGGGGATGGGGCTGGCACACCATGTGGTGCTGGGATCGAACTGTGGTCCCTGAGGTTGCCTAAGCAGGCACTTTAGACTGCTGAGCTATCTTGCTGGCCCCCTTAAGTTGTATGCTTTTTTAAAAATGTTTTTTAGTGTTTTAGGGAAGGGTCTACAGGATGTTCAGGGTCTCACTACACAGATTGGACTCTTAGTGATCCACTTGTTCACAGCCTCTCAAGAGCTGGGATTACAGGCTCATGTTACCACATCCAGTCTCAGTTGCCATCTCAGTGTGCCCTGGGGGCAGAGTCATCACTGAAGGCCTGGGGATCAAACCCTTGGCCCCTGTACCTCCTTGTAGGTGCTTTAATCCACTGAGCTATTTGGCTAGCACTAAATTGTATGTTTTTATTTCTTATTAAAGTGCAAAAATTCCTGGAGGAGCTCTCAGTTGTCATCACCATCTTAACACTTAAACCTTTTCTTTGGCAGCTAATTAATAATTAGATATTAAGGGATCCAGGGAGGTAGGAGTCCCTATCTGGAATTGGCATACCCTTTGAAGATATATATGCATATGACATCACTCAGGCAGGGTTGTAATTGTTGAGAGAACAAAATGAGATCTTCTTAAAGGACCCAGCACAGATCTGAGTTTCTAAGAGGATTCTAAGAAATATGTTTCTTAGACATAATGGTACATGCCGGTGATCCCAGCACTCAGAGGGCCAAGGCAGGAGGGTCATAAATTTGAGGCCATCCTGGGTGACTTAACTACAAAAAAAAGTAAAACAAAAAACTACCACCAAACCAAAAAACTTCCTTTTAGAGTAGGAAGAATGAGAGCGTGAGTGAATGAGAGAGAGAGAGAGAGACAGAGAGAGAGAGAGAGAGAGAGAGAGAGACAGAGACAGAGACAGAGACAGAGACAGAGACAGAGACAGAGACAGAGACAGAGACAGAGAGACAGACAGAGACAGAGAGGCAGAGAGGCAGAGAGAAGGAAGTTTATGATAGGAAAAGTAGGGGTGCTGAAACAATCTTTCTACTTGCTAGTGTAGGTTCTTTCTTGCTTTCCAAAATAAAATTTCCTGGAGCTTTGAAACCCTCTACTTTAAATTTACTAAGGACTTACTGCTTTTATGCAAGAACAGGTTTAAAAATAGGATAGAAAATCTGGGAGGCCAGGGAGGAGCAAAATGAATAATGCTTTGTATCTTGCATCGCTATCTTCTGAGCAGAGTGCTCCATGGACTCCATCTCATTAGTCCTCTGTGCTCTCCATGGAGGACTGAAACAGGTTTTAGGAAGCAGTTTCCACTGTGGACGTCTTCCTCCCTCAGCCTAACTGGACTTTTACCTTCCTACTTGCAACTATTCTCTATGGTTAGAAATGTCCCAAGAAGTCCTTTGTGGCTAAGGGAGTTGTCAGAGCCCCTGTCATAGGAATTAGTTGCACTTTGGCCATCAGCTTTTACACCTGTATGACAGCCATTTGAGATCTTGCTATTCTGTTCATATGTATGTTTTTCCTTTTATAAATATATTTTCCCATTTTAAAAGCATGTATATGAGCTTTATCATTAAACAGTACATAGTAGCATGTCATATAGAAAGTAAAAGGCTCTCATTTACCAATCCTCCTCTCAGTATGTTACTTAACACCCTTGAAATGGCCTGGCCTCTTCAGAGTTGTTCTTTGTGCATTTACAAAAGTACTATGTACTCATGACAGCAAACTGTGTTCATTTAACCATGTTGCCTCACATGTGCAGTTTCTGAGGCTGACCTTATGAAGTAAATTGCAGCTATCCTAACGTGTGGGGAGCAGAGAAAGGATGGAGGAAGAATATCCTGCCTCAGACTGTTTTCTTTCTGCTTGCCTGGAGCATTATTGTAATGGGTCATGGCCTGTATTTTCTTTTCACAGAACCAGTTTGCGCTGACCAACCTAGAGAAGAGCAGTACCAAAGAGCCAGAGAAAAAAGAAACTATAGCAGAGGAGATGGACACCGAAGACCTGGAGGTCTTTCAACCATCCCATGAGTGGCAGACCCTTCGGCCAGGTACCAGGTTTAGCAACTGTCCCTTCAAAACACTCTGAATTCAGATTGCGTATGTCCTTTGTCCACAGGGTAGCTTTGAAGGAGCAGCCATTCTGTGGCCTGCTGGAATGGAACAGTGTGGTCCATTATAATGGTAGCTGTTGCTGCTTCAGGGCTTGAGGACCTTCATGTAGCAGAACAGAGATTGTGAGATCTGAGTGCCCTGGAAGGAAGGCAAGTGGTGGGTGGCCGTATTTTCTGAGCAAGTGATTGAAAACTTTCTTTCCTTGCACTTCTAAAGCATGGGAGAGGCAGTGACATGTGCCTTGGTCTGCAGATGCTATTTTGGGCTCTGCTGCTTGGCTCAGTGCTGTTGAAATATTGTTCATGAGAGAGTCCTGAACACCAGTGCAGGACAAGAGTATTCTTTGTTAAAGGAACCTGTGCTAAGAAAAAGGGGCTGATCCTGGTCTGGATTTTATTTATTTATTTATTTATTGGTCTGGATTTTTAAATGGAGCATTCTGAGAAGAAACAACTTACTAAGCCTGGACCTGTGGCTTAAATTATTCTTAAAAATAGCCAACAATTGTGGTGTTTACCAGATTCAGGTATAGTGTTAGATGTTTCATGTGCATAACGTCTTCACAATAGTGGCGGTTACTATTAACTTTATGTTACAGTAAAGGCACTTGGACTTGGAGTTTAGGTAACTTGTCCTATGTCATTTCAGCCAACTGGTCCTTTGTCACTGACTTTGAAGCCTGGATCTATTCTTCTCCCACTTTTCCTTCCCATTGCAGCTGTCCTTGGCTGGAGCCCACTATGACACTTGGGACTGTTTTCAGGAGAAGGCTGTTTGCATTCTGTACAGTGAAAAGGTAGATGGCAAGCCTGGGCAGCTGCCATCATGTAATTTCATCCGCTCCTTGCTGACATTCATCACCATGTCCTCACTGCCCCCATTGCTGCTGTGCTGGCAGGGATAGTATTTGCTGTGCCAACCTAGCTCTCCAGTAGCAATATTGCTCCTGCTGGGGGTTTGCATACAGGTAGTTGCTGCCACAGAAGAGTGGTAAAGCACCAAAGAGGCCAAGTGGGGACTAATTGCTTTGGGCAGGGGGAAGTTTAGGAACAGATTGGGTTTGGCAGATCCAACTTCTGGATGCACTTTCCCAGGTTCTCTGAGAATTGAGCTCCTCTGTTCTTTAAGGACCAAAAGTAGAGAATCCCTCAGGGGTAGAGGATTGAAGCAGACAAAGGCTGATGTCCTGTGGTCCCTACTTTCTATCTTTTCTGTGACTGGGTAGTTCCCCTAAAGGCTTTGGCCCTACTGCAGACAGAATGAAGATGACCCAGTGCCCTTGTCTAGCCCTCTTGGTAGTGGGGGCTGTTGGTCTTGTCTGAGTTCCTGTATATGCTTGAGGAGGAAGAGCCAGAGCCTGTGTGACAGGGTTGGGCTGTTGGTTTTGAAACTCGACTTCCAGACAATTGGAATGGGGCAAAAGATTTTACATTGAACTTGGTATCCTATTAACATTACTCTTCTTTTTTAAAATTTTATTTATTTATTTTTTCTTGTTTCAGAACCTTTGTTTGTTTAGTCACTAATTTTTATGGCCAGCTCAGCCCGCCCCAAGGGCAGGGTTGGTGCAGCATGTGGTGCCGGGGATCAAACTGCGGTCCCTGAAGCCGCCCGAGCTTTCCCAAGCAGGCGCTTTAGACCACTGAGCCATCCCTCCAGGCCCAACATTACTCTTCGTCTTAGAGTTTCTTAAGAGTTCCTTGTAAACTCTGCTGACCCAAAGTATGGTGATATGTTGCAGTAAAGCACACAAAAGGTCTACAAGGGGGAAAAATATCTCTGGTTCCAGTCATATCTGCCCCATCCATGGGAGAGCATTTTCACCTGTACCTTATTCACAAGGCCAGACTGGTAATGGAGCTTAGGTGGTGCACTTGTTCTGGATTCAGTTTCTGATACGAGGTGATCTAGGTTCATATAGTGGAGTCAAACCAGAGGAGGCAGCCAAACCATTCTTAGGTCCCAGTACAGGATTGAGGTGTTCTGTGTAGATATTTTTTAATATATGTATCTTCTAGTGGTGTGTATAGACATATCTAAACTAGCCTCTAACCAAGGTTTAATACTTAACTTACCACATTGTGGATGCTGTCTGGGAGCTTAAAACATAGCGATCTAAAAGCTTAAAAGGAATGTAGCCAGTCCTGGGAGCTTCTTGGAATAGGGAGGTAAATGGGGAGGTAGAATAATTTATTTAGTGATATAACCACAGATAGAGTTTCGATTCAGCTGGTCCTGGTTTTCCTTTTCTATTTAGGGAATTCTTTCCTTCCTCTTTCCCTGTACCCTTTCCTCTTTTCTTTTTCCTTTTTGTATCTTTTTCAGATAGGGTCTCATGATATACTTCAAGCTAGCCACGTACTTGCTATGTAGCTCAACCTGGCAACATGCTCAAACCCCTACCTCAGCTCCCCAATTGCATGCTAGGTGCCACTATGTGATGAATTTTGGGCAAGTCCCTGAATCCTTTTGCTGTTTGTTTTCCCCATTGTTTATGATATGGTCTGCTGCACAGGTTATTATATAGATGAGATGGGAAGTGCAAAGCCCTTTGCCTGATCCTGCCATGAAGACATCACTCAAAATATAGTTGTACTGGTTTCAGTGGTAAATTCTTCACTCAGCTGTGGAATTGGATGACAGTATAGGAGTGTGTGGCCTTCCTGTCCCTATAGCCTAGCAAAGGGAATTTAGGATGTGAAAGAAAGACTTCCATGGTCACAAAATATTCTCCTTCTCTTTTTCAATAGCAATTTTGATGAGAGCCTAAAAGTAAACATAAGTGGAAGGATTGGTAGAGCATTTCTGGCTTGAGAGCCAGAGTGTGGCACAGGAATATGGTATAATCTCCTTGGAAGGTTTTGTTTTTTAAAAATGTATTTAGTACAGGGTCTTACTACTAGATTGGACTGGTAGTGATCCTCCTATTTTCAGCCTCCAAAGTGTTGGGATTACAGGTGTGTACCATCATACCCAGTCTAAATCATAGTCTCAGTGCATCCCAGGGGCAGAGCTGGCATCACACTCTGGGGATTGAACCCTGGCTGCTGTGCTGTGCCTAAGCAGGTGCTTTGGTCTGCTGAGCTATCTGGCTGGCTCCTTGGAAGTTTTTAAGAAAATGGCCACTTTACATTGACAGTTGCTGACCCCACTCTTGGTCTCCCAGTTCAGTACTTTCTGTCTCCTCGGTCTCTGAAGGAAGGACTGTGGCTTTTTTTTTTTTTTTTTTTTTACTGTAGGCCTTGAAGAGAGGACACTAGGGTATGTGGGCTATTTGGTTTTGGCTGGGCTCACCTGAAGGCAGATTTTCAGACTACCTGGTAAAGCGTGACACACTATGGAGCAGCCCATGACTTTGTGGGCCTTCCTGCCAAGCCAGGTGGTTAGAGAGCCCCAGCCACACAGCCCTGGAGCAGCTCCAGGTGACTCTCCTAAAGTCTGCTTGCCTCTATTATTACTGTCAGCATCCTCCCTGGGAGTCGCTTGTTCCTGGAAGTGATTTTCCTGTCTCTCTTTCTTCTGGTTTATTTTGGGATCTGCTTCACCTTACGGAGGCACAGCAAGCATTTGAGTGTGGCTTCAGCATCAGCTGTTCACAAGCAAGCAGAGGAAAGCTGTTTGCTGGCAGGTCCTGGTGGTTCTGGGCAGGAAACTTGGAAATCTGTTGGGGCGTAGGACCCTGAACACACCAGGACTTTGTGCCTGTGCACTTGTTATTACAGAATTCTGGTCACAGCCAGATTCAGCAGGGCTTCTACTCCCAGAGCATTTTCTGAGATCTTACTTTGTGCCAGACACTGTATTTGTAGCCAGAGATAAAGATAATAGCTCACATTTACTGAGCATTGACTCTGCCAGGCTTCCTTTGAGAGCAGATGCTATAGCTATCCTCATTTTTTATAGGCAAAATTGAGTCTCAGAGAGAAGAAATGATTTAACCAAACCATCAGTAAGTGGTACAGTCAGAATTCAATCCCAGATTTTTCTGGCTCCAGCTCCTAATCACTGTGTAATATTGTCTTCTGGATAACAAAAAATGACATGACTCTTACCCTCCATAGCTTATAGACTTAGAGAAAAAAGACCACCAACATAGTTTTGGAGATCTCTGCAGAAGTGTTTAGTGCTCAGTGGGGGCACAAAGGATGGTGTGGCAAGGCTAGGGCCTTCATTCTTCAACTTTGTGAAGGGAGAGAATTATTTAGTCAAATTTATGATGCCAAAGCTCCACACTATCTGCAGGTCTCATTTTGAGCTATGCAGCCTAGATGAGATTATATGTAATCTCTGAAACTTAATTTCCTTATCTGAAAATAGGAATGAAAATATCTACTTCATAGAAATAATGTAAAAATGAATTAAGATTTATTTTTGCAGGGACTGGGGAGATAGCTCAGTAGAACAAGCGCTTGCCTGGCAAATGCAAGGACCTGAGTTCAGTGTACAGTCACACACACACACACACACACACACACACACACACACACACACTAAAGATTTATTTTTGCAGACAGCATGCCACATGAACATATTTAATAAATGACTGGAGTTTCTATTTAAAAAATAAACTTTTGCTACCTCTGTTTTCTTGGGGAGCTGAAGGAGAAGTGGAGAACAGGCAGCCTAGGCAAAGGCCCTTTATCTTGCCCATTTACTAGTGCTGCCTGTTGGTCCCATGCGGTCTCAGGGAAGTGTAGCCAGGCTCAAACCCAGGGCTCCTTATTGACCTGTTGTGACTCCAGGCATTTATGAGAGTCTCTGAAATACTGGCATTAGCACAGAGAGCCTACTCTATGAGAGCTTGTAGGAAGCCTGAGCAGAAACACGTTCATGGGGGAGAGGGGTGGAGGGAAAAAGTCCAAATCATCAACAACTGATGAGAGCAATCCAAGAATTATAGAGCACCAGCCATCTGGTCAGATCATTTCAGATCTGCACGAGCAATAAGAGGGAATTGAATTTTAAAAACCTCATTTATAGTAGACCAACTACTCTGGTTTCAAGTATTTAAGAGAGGAGTCTGATTTCCTGCTGGCCCTGGACATCTGTCTGAAGGCGCACCTGATGGTCTGCGTGACTGCAGGGTTGTGTCTTTGGGGCCTTTGGTCCTTTGCAACTTTGGAGAAGTTCTTCAACCACCTGATACCAACTGAGTCTCCAAAAAATCAATTCAGTTCTGACACTATATCCTAGGAGTTAGTGTCAGATTCCACAAGTTAAAGGACTAAAATCCAATGACTACCTCCATTTCAGATGCCAGTCACAAGTCCCAGGCCTGGCCACCTGTATGTCTGACTCTCCAATTTATATATTGTTTTTATTTGTTTGTTTGTTTTTGTACTGGGGATCAAACTCAGGACCCTGAACTTGCCAGGCAGACACTTATGCCTCTGAGCTCTCCCCCCAGCCTTTCCAGTTTATAATATTAACTGAGGTTTCCTACAACCCCTGCTCAAGTTTTATGATTTGCTAGAGTGTGTCATAGAACTCAGGACAACATTAACTGTGTTCACCCAGTATAAAGGAAAAAACTCAAAAATAGTCAAGGGGAAGAGATACATAGGATGTGCTATTGGAGGGATACAGAGATAGCATGTAGAGCTTCTATGCCCTTTAATGGTGTGTCACTTTCTAGGACTTTGCTTTATTCATGAAGCCTCAGTTTATTCATGTATGCATACAGTTTCCATAGACATAATAGATGAAAGCATTGACTAAAGGTGATCCTTGGAGATGCAGGTTAGGGCTGAAAGTTCTAATCCTCTGATCATGAGTTCTTTCTGGTGACCAGCCCCCATCTTGTAGTCATCTGGACAACTCCAAAGAGTCACCTAGTTGAGATAAACTCAGGTAAGATTGAAAAGGGCTTGTTGTAAATCACAAGACATTCATGTCAACCAGAAAATTGCATTTTAAAAGCACTGTGCAAGAATCAAGGACAAGTACCAGCACCTCCCTCTACCCCTCAGTACTGGAGATTGAACCCAGGGCCTTTTCACTGAACTATATCTTCATTCATTCATTCATTTATTTATTTGAGACAGGGTCTCATTGGAGTTGCTCAGGGTAGGCTTGAACTTGCAGTCTTCCTACCTCAGCCTTCCAGAGTGCTGGAATTACAAGCATGTGTCATCATGCTCAGCTAATGACTAGATAGATATTTTTTAGTACAGCAGTACCTTGATTTATGAACTGCTGTGGTTGTATTTGTCACCTGATGTGGAGTTTCTGAATGGAACACTTTTATTTGTGAAATGAATTGTTCGTAAACAAGTGTTTTTGAACCAAGACATTACTATATATGACAAGTTTCAAATAAGGTGAGACTAGGGGGGCAAAGCTCCCAGGGCTTTCTGCCACTTCCCAGTACTGTAGTTGAGAGGCAAGTGACTATACTTGGAGGCTGGAGGAGTCACTTTACAAGTCACACAGATATAACCCTTTCTGTGACATTCCTCACACTTGGATATACACAGCCTGCCAGACATCTGTACTATGAACAGAGTTGATATTTGAGGGAAGTTCATATATAAGTCCCTGTAGCTCACCAAAGTGGGGCTCTTTGGATGCCATTAGAAAGTAAGGGCCTAAGGTAAGGCTCAGAGGTGACTGCTGGATGATCTTATACTCTGGCTGAAGCATAGTGTTAGAAAGATGGGGTAGGGCTGGACAGAAGAAACAGTGTAGTTTTTTTGTAGTCTACTTCCATTGTGGACATGAGTTGTTAGTTATAGCAATGTTTCAAGATGAGGTTTTTAACAGAGAGCTTGCTTATCTTTGATACTTTCTTCTGCACAGTGCATTTATAATCTAGTTTTAAGTCTTTTGGAGATTCCTGAGAAATACAGTTGCTCTTTTACCTCTATGTGGTGCAGCCAAAATACAACAGTCTCAGTTCAAAAGTGCTTCTGTTTGTAAAAATTTGGTTCACAAACAAAAATTCTTGGCAAAATTTTGCTCCTGTTCTTAGACTCTGTATTGGATGATTAACATGGCCATTTTTTCCCACACAAACACAAGTACAGCAATCTTCCTCCAGATCATAAAACAAATTAAGTTAATAAGCTGAATTATCACTATACATGATAAATGTTTAAACTAAAAAAAATTATTATCTTAAAAGACATATTGCCACTAATCCCCTCAAAACATTATACTTCATTTAGAATACACTCATCCTATTGTTCTTGCCACTGATTCTGTTTTTATTTTGATTTCTTGAGATAAGAGTCTTGCTATATAGTTCAGGTTAACCTTGAGCTCGCTCTGTAGTTCACACTAGCCTTGAAGTGATTCTCCTGTTTCAGCCTCCCAAGTGCTGGGATTAAAGGTGTGCACCACTATACTTATGTTCTTGTGAATGTTTGAAGTAGTCCTTCTGTGCAAGTCGTGTTTTTATAAAAAAGGCACTTGATTAAAAAAATAAAGTAAATGCTGTATTGAGGTCCATCCAGTGGAAAGGCAGGCTTGCAAAAACACAAACTTGTCCTAATTAATCACCTTATTCTTCAGATCTGGCAATGTGCAACTTTTGACTCTTCTCCAAAACCAAAATGGCTATGAAAGGTAAATGTTTTGAATAGATGAAATTAAGGCAACAATGACAATGTAACTAATGATACAAAAGACTTTCAGAATTGCTTCAGAAAATGGCAAGAAGGTGGCACAAATGTGTTCTAAGCAAGAGGGAGTATTTTGAAGGGGATTGACAACAATGTGTCTTTTACTATAATAAATTTTAAAACTTAAGCATTTGTGTATTTTTGACCACAGCATGTACCTTCTGGCCCTTTTCTTCCTGTTACTGTCAGCTGCTCAGCCTTTGTTAACTATGTTGTCACTTAGAACATTTCCTTTGATCTTTAGTAATATGTTTGTTGGAGGAGGATGGGATGCCAGTTTTGTTGCTACTGGCAAATTATAGTACTCAGCACTGGGAGACAATGGTGAGTTGGAGTATGAAGACAGCTTAGCTCTTCATCTCAGAGAGATCACGTTTTTCAACTAGTGAGGCTTTTTAAAATTAGTTTTCTAGGATGCTTGATGCTGTACTTCTGCAGCCAAATCCCACAGGCTCTTGAGGGAGCAGGTGGAACCTTGGGAAGAAAGGCCTGTGACCTCCTGGCAGTAGCTGCCAAGGCTAAGGCCACTTTACAGCCAATTGGCTGAGCTCAGCGCTGGTCCCAGAGCATCCTGCCCAGGTTTTGGCCTTGATTACCTGAATGTAATGGGCCAGGGTCCAGTTTACAATCTGTGGATTTGGGTGGTGATGGAGAGCAGCTGTGGGCCATCCTCTTTCTAACAAGTATTTGTATGCTTAATGCTCACCCTATGGCCCTTATCCTCCCCTTTCTCTGCTAGCATCCACCTGTTCTCTACAAGGTTTAATTAAGAGCACTTAACAGAGTGGCACAGCCTCGGCTCTCAAAGGTCAGCTCCCAGAATGGCTGAGGTGAAAAATTTAGGCTGAGTAGGGATGATGGCAAGCCAGCTGCCAACATAAGTTTCAGACTTAATTCCAAGGATTTGGCTTTTGTTCAGAGAACCTGTGTAGCTCTGACTTCTCCTTTCTCTAGTAAAGGCCTTTCACCTTGCTGGCTAAGATAGGTAAGGCCATCTCCAAGGTTAGGACTAATCAGGGCTTATAATAACTCTCAAGGGCTGGATTG
Organism: Myocastor coypus; assembly: GCA_004027025.1. NCBI lineage: Eukaryota > Metazoa > Chordata > Mammalia > Rodentia > Myocastoridae > Myocastor > Myocastor coypus. Next base: position 18,441 of record PVJA010025326.1, read on the forward strand.
AGGTTGGAATGAGGAGCCTTTTGCTAGACCTATTACATTC
>PVJA010025326.1:18580-30913 GCA_004027025.1 Myocastor coypus
AAACGTGTCTGTGTGTGTGTGTGTGTGTGTGTGTGTGTGTGTGTGTGTGTGTGTGTAAATGTGGAAGGGAAGAGAAAGGAATCAGTGTTGGCAGTAAGATTTTAAATCTCAGAAAGGAGAGCTTTGATGGGGCAAAGTTATTTGGGTGGAAGATGGAAAAGTCTTGGCCTCACAAGTGGGATGAACCTTAGAAATTAGAAACAGAGCCTGGAAAGGAACGTGGAAAGATTAGAAAGATATTGAGAGAAATTGAAGAAGCTTCCTTCACATGTCTTTAGTTTTCTGCATTAAACTAAGAATAGGCTTCTGCCCTTGAAAACTCAGATGGGTACTTGAGAAATGGAGGATCTCTGTGGTGGTACATATCTATATTCCCCATACTTGGGAAGCTGAAGTGGGAGAATCACTGTGAATTCAAGGCCAGTCTGGTCTACTTGGTGAGTTCAGGACCATGGTGAGCCTGAACTACATAGTGAGACCCTGTCTCAACAAAACAAATTAAAAAAAAAAAATGGAGTGGGGCTGGGGAAATAGTTCAGCAATCTAAGCACCTGCCTAGATTGAGCAAGGACCCAGGTTCAATCTCCAGTACCTCATGCCATGCTGGCCCCGAAACCCTGGGCACAATATGCTGGCCCCTGAAACCAGGCATGGTGGCACATGTCTGTAATCCCAGCGTTGGGGAAGCTGAGACAAGAGAATCACTGTGAGTCCAAGATGCTGTAGTGAGACCCTGTACCAAATAAAAAAATAAATAAATAAAAGATTTTAAACAAACAAAAGAAGTGGAGGGTCAAGAAAAAACATTGTAGAAGGTGCTTAGATAACTTTGGCATCAGAAATCAGCATCATTGAGCATCAAGAAGGGTCTAGTTGACATATGACAACCTGACTTTGTGGTTGGTCAAGACCCAGGGGTTTGGTGACTTTCTTAAGCAATCTGAGCCCTGGGCAGTGGCCAGGATAGCTGGAGTCTAGGAAGTAATTGGCAGATCAGTCTAGACTGTTGGACAGTGTCCATGGAGTTGGTGAGGGTTTTTTTGTTTCTCTGGCCTATGAGGCTTTGTGAGGAAGAAGAATGGAATCCTGGCAAGCTGGCAAGCTGGATGGAAGTGCTAACTTACCTTCTCTCTTCTGAAGACAGGGAACATTCAGAGACTCAGAGGCTTCTGGTAATACCTAAAGCCAGTGTGAAGGTGTTGTTTTACTAGCCAATCATTTAGTTGACCTGAAAAGACCCTGGGGAAAGTAGAGCCTTGTGTATGGAGGCTCCGTAATGTTGATTTTGTTGATTGTGCTCTAGTTGGGCTGATTATATTTCTGTTCAAGTTGGAGTTTTGCTTTGTTATTGTTCACAAACTCATAGGTTGTTGATCTTGCCTTATTTTTCATAATATGTTGATCTGGGCAAATAAAAATTGAATTTAAAAAAAAATTTAAAAATTTCCAGAGCAGTCAGTTTATGATTTGTATAATGCAGTTATTTGGAAGAAAAGAATCATTTCTTTGGATTAGAAAATTTTCAGATTTGATTATCTGTGGCCATAATTAGTTTATTTGGGCAGAGGTGAGTTTTTTATGGAATAGTAATATGGTATATTTGTAAAGTTCTTTTGGACTAGAGGGGAGAAAGAAAGGGGGAAAAAAAAAGGTACCCTCATACACTACCTCTACAGCCATTTACATGTTGCATAGACTTCATTTTGTTAATGTTTTTCCATCATTTCTTGGTTTTTCTAGGCCAGGCTTTTAGACAAACCTGGCCTAAAAGGAGGAGAGGTTATTTAGTATCTCATGGCCAAAAAATATGAGTGAGAGGGACTGAGTTCTAGAACCTGGTCTAGCAGTTGAGTGGGAGAGGAAAGAAAACTAACATTAAAAAAATTCTCTTATGCTAAGTGCTTTGTATAATTTAAGAGAGTCTTCAAGAGGTCCCCTATGGGAAAAGGTACATTTGATTGTGGTCTCTTTTGGAGGTCATGATCCATTAGTGAAGGAGCTTCAGTTTACATTGCTTTTTCTAGGATACCCTTTTCTTCTTTTAAAGATAGAAACAGCGGTGATAATCTGAGAGCATTACTCTTTGAATTCTATGTGGGAAGAAAATAATGTGAAGTTTGGAGGCTGTTGACATGAAGAGGAGGAAATTATTCAAGCAAATGCAGTTATTCAAGTTGCTCCATGTTAGTTTCCTAGGCAAGATCATTAGGATAGATTCACAGGCCCCTAAACATGATGTTTAAGTGGCCTTCTGTGCAATGTAGCTTGACAGCAGTTTAGCCAACTTTAGATCGCACTAGGTTTGGTTGAAAATGGAGAGGCTAGAAGAATGGCTCTCTAAAGATCATTGGCATAGCAATGCCCAGTGTTTTATCACAAGAGGTAGTTGGGGGATATGTCACAGTTAGGTATAGTATGGTAGATCTCAAAGGGGAAGAGCTCTTTATTTATGAAGCTGGCAGTTATACAGGGGTATTTGATTTATGGGAGTCCTTGGAATACTAGGGTTGAGGAATGTCCTTTGGTATCCTCAGTGCAAGTGTTTAATAGGGGTGAGGGTGTGAAAAGAAGAGGAAACCAAGTTAAAGGAAGACTGAGACTATGTCATCTATTTGTCAGCTTCATTGGTCCCTGAATTTTTGCCTGTTGGTTAACTTAATTTGACCTGGTGCAATCAAAGAGTCTTGGTTACCTGGGCATGGTGGCACACACCTGTAATCCTAGCACTTGGGAGGCTGAGGCAGGAGGATTGGTGTGAGTTCGAGACCAGCCTGAGTGATAGAAGTGAACTCAAGGCCAGTCTGAACTGCATAGTGAGACTCAGTCTCAAAAAGACAAAAAACAAAAAGAAAACAAAAAAAACCCCAAAGAATCTTGGTTTAATGATGATGATTTGAGAAAAATACTTACTGTATTTTCTTTTTTTCTCTCTTTGGTTTTCTATTTTTTTTTTTTTTTTTTTTTTTGGCCCTTCTTGTCTTTTCTGTCTCCTTTCCTCCCTTGCTGTGATGTCCTCTACCTATAGCTGAGTGGCAGGTGGCAGGGATAGCTGGGGGAATATTTTCTCAGTTCTGCTAGCATCAAAGAAATGACTTCTAAGTAGTCCTTCCAGCCACGTATTTCGCTGATCAGTCAGAATGAGAAGCAAAACACATTAGCATTGCCGAGGAGGGGATTTGGGAAGATCAAGTATGTGGAACTGAGTGATCTAGTCACAGCCTTTCAAACAAATCCTGAAGTGCAGCTGGAGTTCTCCCCAGCCCATCTTCTGTAGCCAGGTCCCTTGACTCATACCCTCTATACTATATGAATAATCTATGTCTCAGCTTTCTTAGAGCCTCATGCTAAAGAGGAGGTACCACTTTGTGTTGTCCATCATTATCTATTTCTGGGAGAGAATTGGAAAAAAAGCAATTCTAGTGAATATATGTTTCATTTTTTTCCTTTTTTATTTTGTGAGTTCTGTGTCCATATATTTATAAAAGCTTTGGAAGAATTGTCTCAAGTTAAACACTCTTTCATGTTGGTGTCTTTCCCCTCTGCTTCATATCATTGCAGAATGTGGTCTCAGGTAAACAGTAGATTCTACTTTGTCCTTAGTTTAAGAATGTGCTCTTTATTAAGAGAAAGAAATCTGTGGTTGTATGGTAAACTGAGAAATTAAAGGAAAGAAGTTTATCTCCCTTGGAAAAAAAAATCAAGTCCAGGATGTCCTTTCCTGTTAAGTCTTTCAGGTAAGAAATAACCAGAGAACAAAGTCCAGGTTGTATTTTGGTATTTGACTGATGTGCCTTGAGTGTAGCAGATAATATAGTATGTAGAATTGGTTTACTTGGGGGGGGGGCAAGGAGAAGCTCAGGGGCACAAGCGCCTACCTGGCAAGTACAAGATCCTGAGTTCAATCCCTGGTTCCTCACAAAAAAAAAAAAAAAAGGTTAACCTGGGTCCATGTGTCTTTAACAGCGAGGCAGTGTTGGACAAGTTATTTAAGTCTAATAAGGTTTAATGAAATATATGCATCTGTAAAATAAGGATAGTAATAAACCTATTGCAGAGGGTTATTTTAACTAAAAATAAGGTGAACATAAAGTGTTTACCATAGTATTAAGTGCATAGTTACAGCTCAATAACTGTTAGCTAATTTTCTTTCTGTTATATTAAAAATGGGTGGACATGACAAAAACCAGAATGGAGGTACTATCTGCAGAATAACTGACCAATACTTTTCAGATATGTCCAGGTCAAGAAAGATGAAGACTGAGGGATGGTAACAGGTTGGAGAACACATGACAGCTAAATGCACTGGTATTTTAGATTAAATTCTAGAAGAGAGAAAAATTGGTAAAATATGAATTAAGTATATGCTCTTTTTTATCTATTTTATCAATGTTAATTTTTTAGTTTTAATAATCATTCTATACTTATGTAAGATGGGAATCTAGGTATAGGGTAGGTGGGAAGCTTGTATATTTCTTTCAAGTTTTCCGTAAGTCCAAAATTATTTCAGACTAAAAAGTTCAAAGGAGTGGATATACAGGTGATCTATTAGGTAGAGAAATAACTGGAGGCTGTTGCTATACTTTTGGCATAGCAGGTAACCCCTGACTTGGTCTTACCCTTCATGGCCTAGTAGGAAGTTTTACCAAGGGATCCCAATGCCTGCCTCTTTAGACCCTGCATACCTGCTGCATCCTGAGAAGAGTTGTGCTCTAGCAGGATAATTGGCCAGATAACAGTGCAGGCCCACTCCCCAGGTGTTATCCTGTAGCAGTGCCATACAGCAACTGGAGAGAAGGCCACTCATTTGGCATTAGAACTCTACAGGTCTGTGCAGTCAGTCAGGGCACTTGCCTGTGTTCTTTGCAGTATAATTGAATTTCTGCCTGTTTATGCCTCAATCTAAGCACCAATCACTATGGCAATATGTTTTCAGATTGCAATGCTTAGCTCTACGTTCAGTGTTTGATCATCCAGAAGAAAGAAAAATAAGTTCATACCCAGTATTACAATAATTTATTATTTTCTTTCCTGTTTTAAGTGGCATGTTTTTGCGCAAAGCAGGTATTTTGCTTGCTTTTCTTGAACACAAAAGGTACACGTGCTTTTTTTTTTTATGACTGATGTGGCCATCCCTGTCATGCTAATAGCAGGTTTTGTAGAATAAAGCCATTATTATCATTGGGAGAATGTGAATCTTGGAATTTTTATTTTTGTATTGAAGTCAGCTGTCAGGGAGGTCTAGAAAGTATAAAGTCTTCCATTCTAGCATATAACTCCATTATAAGTATTTATCCTTAGAAGCCCACAATCTCTAAGTTAAAAAAAAAAAATCAATGCTAAAAAATGTTCTTTGTATTTTAACTCAGTGGCTAAGGTATACTGCTTTTTTACTATTGATTTACAAATTTTATTGTCAGACCCTGGGGACACATATGGATTACTCAATACTGTGACAAATGGCTGAGCTCTGAATTATGTATTGTATTACTGATGGGGGAGTTCATAAACCATATTTCTTTATAGGTTATTTTAGGCGTAAGACTAGGGAACTGTCATTTCTCTTTTAGTTACACGTGACAAGAAAGGTAGGGGATGGTAAAGAGGGAGAAGTGTCTGACTAAAGATTGAACAATGAACTATCCCTGAAACCCTGTGAATACAGAGGCTTGAAATGGAGACCTTAAGTATGGATTGGGAGGGTTGGAAGTACCTCGAGAGAGTAGAGAGAATCTGCTGGAAATCAAACCTCTTGCTGCACCCTTGGATAACCTGGAGTTCCAATGAAGACTGGCTTCTGAGGCCAGATTCCTAAGTCCTGAGTAGGCCTTCCATGTTCTTGCCCCTTCCCCCTAGCCACTTGTGCTGATGGATGTGCAAACCCTTTACAGACGGTTTGGCACCACTTGGCTTGCAGAGATCATCTGTCTCTTTTGAATGAGCAACTTTATGTTTGCAGCTCCTTTTCCCTGGGCAGAGAAAAATTGCCTCGTGCCGGCTTCTGCCTTCTGATGGAAATGTTTACCTTCCCCAGGGAAAAGCACTATTCTTTGGGAGTATTGTCTGCTAGTGCTCAAGGATGGATGGGAGGAGGTGGCCATTGGAGCATGCACAATTGCCACCAGGGCAGCCATCTGCCAGTGTTGGGGCTCAGCTCACAGCCTGCCTCAGAGCAGGCCACAGGGAGGGAGTGTCTGCACTCCAGGGCCTGCATGCACTTTATGCACAGCCCATTCCCTAAATGAGCTTCCTAAGTGTATGTAACTCCTGTCTACACTGTTTCTGTATGGCCTGCTTCAGGGCACCATTCAAAATCTCCCCTAATTGTACTTGTAGTGCCAAGTATTTACTGTATCAGATAATAGCTGAATTTGGGGGGAGGGGTATAGATTTCTAAAACTGCTGTGAGGAATTGATTTATGGTTATGGGAAAATATGCTTCTTACAGGGAAATTATTAACAGTATGACAATACAGTTATAGGATGTGTTATTTTGACTATACAAAGCCATAGTGTTAGCCCCCTTGACCTACGCAGCGTCTTCCAGAATTGATCCCTATCATTTGAGAAGTGGTTCTAGCATTAGAATGAAATCTGTGCTGCCAATTTCAGACCTTGCATATCATGCCCTCCTCCCTACCTTTTCTTCCTAAGATGGAGGATTTTTTCACATGCTGCTTAGAAAAAGGAGATTTATAACATGATTCAATCCTCACCCACAGATCTAGGATTTCTGCCATCCAGTAAATTTTGGCAGGCAGGCTATGCATATGAAGAATGAGTCCTGTCTTCGTATCCCTGCACTGTTCCCCTCATTGTGTATGACACTTGGGTGGAGTCCAGGGTATACCCCACCCCCAGCAACATGTTCTTCTCCTCAAGGGTTGGCCTCTAGTAGCTGGGAAGTCTTAAACATCCTAGAGACTTAATAGGAAGACTCATGGGAAAAACTCAGTTGTTTGAGTACTTGTCATGTACCTATTACTGTGTTAAATAAGGTAAAGACGTAACAGAATGCTTTGGCCATAAGTACCACAGCCTCATGGAGTACCTGTTCAAATAAAAAGTTGAACAGATCCATTCATAGGGCCTGGATATATAATTGTTTTTGTTCCTATCATTAAAGAGTTGACATGACAAGGTCACTAGTGTTTACTACTAGCAGTAGTGTTGAAAGTTAGTTACTGGGGAGACTGGGCTGTCCTTATCTTCTGGTAGTGAAGGGAAAAGGAAAATGAACAGTAAGTTTAGAAAGTTTTTCATTATAAATACTTGGTTATACTTAGATTTCTTCTCACCAGTACCTAAGTCCAAAGAACCCCAGCTAAGAGAGTAGATGGCAGAGTCTTTGGGGGAATGAAAGACAAGGAGAATCCTAGAGGAGCAAAGAAAGCAAGATACTGATCCAAAACCTGTTAGAACAAAAGAAAGGAGTAACATCCTCAGCCTGACTAGCTAGTGAGGTATGATGGAGCCACTGTTCATACCGTGGGGCAGGGATGAAGGGGAGCCATGAGATCCCCTCAAAGTCTTTCCCTAAGGACATTGTTGCTACTTCCCTCTTCCCAGAGCTCTACAGCTGTATGGTTCCCAGTTCAATGGAGCTGACATGTAGGGAAAGACTTAGGAAAAACCTGAACTGGACCATCTTGGCTACCAAGAAGATCTTGTAGGAAATGCTTGTGTATAGTGGGTCTGCAGAGAGTCTGTGGAATAGAGGTATTGGCCTTTGAGGGCTTTCCTCTGCTTTCATTTCTGAGCTTAGCTAACTAACCTTTTGGCAGGTTCTGGAGCCTTCCCAGGCAACAGCACGTATAGTTCGGGAGTGACCAGATCTATTGTTGGAGTACATTTATTTAAGGCCCCTTGATGTTAATTTTCTCAGTCTAGAAGAGCTCAATGGGGGCTTGGGAGATAGCTCAGTAGAATAAGTGCTTGCCTGGCAAGCACAAGGGCCTGAATCCAATCCCCAGTTCTGCAAAACAAAAACAAAACAAAAAAACCAGAGCTCATTGGACCCTTTTGATCTGGCTTCCCTTGAACTTCCTGCTTGTATTATCTTCCCTACATGTTCTTAAATTTTTCATTCTAAACATGGCTGGTGATGAGGGGAGGAAAGTGGCCATTTGCTTTCCTTTGCACCATTAGTACAGTGCTGCTAATTTTATTCTTCCCACTATGTCTCTGAGTTGAACAGTGTCCTCTGTGCCCATGGTTAATACTATTGTGTTGTGGCCTCTCCTGACCAAAATTAGGTTAATGCCTCCAACGACTGCATTAGCCAGTGAAATGAGGTTCTAAATTGAAGGTACTATACCAAGCTTTTCTCCAAGGTATAGTCTTGTTCTGGGTTTTATTATTCAGATTCATTCTCTCAATGATTCTCTGTAGACTGACTGGCACACTGGTTCAGTGCTGCTCATTGTGCTAGCTGAAAAGCAAAATTACCTCTTAAAAAGTGAGAAAACAGAAGGAAAGAAGGCAGAAGATGAAAGCTCTAGTGCAAAAAAGTCATTATTTATTCTAAGAGCTCCTGATGGACCTGTGAGATTTAAACCTGAATATAAGAGTGAGAGCACCCAGAAGGGAAGAGAAGGCTTTGAGGGGGTGATGTCATTGCACTACTGGTACCTATCCCATCTCAGTTCGTCACAATTTTTTCCTTGTGCCTTTAGTGTTTACTTAGTACTTAAATATATGCCTTCCTGGTGTTGAAAATTCCAGGATTGGAGACCAAAGATCAACACAACAGAGTCTTTCCCTTAAGAAGTTCTTGGTCTGAAATTTCATTGTTTTTTTTCTGTCTTGGGTTGTGTGGGGTGGGGGAAGTGACAGGGAGTGTTGGATCTTAGTATTCTTGTATTTTACAGTGGAAGTAAAAGCCTGCTGGCAGTCAGATGCCTAGATAGTTGAAAACTTGGCTCTTAAATGTTTGTTTTTAAAATGGATTATTTTTAGCCTGCTGATGGAATAATATGTTTTCAAAGCAGAAAACATACAAAATAAAGAAAACATGAAGGGAAACAATAACAAAAACAACAACAAAATCACCCAAATCTTTCTGTTGTGCTATAAAGTACCATTATGGCTGTATTTTTCAATTGTTTTTACAAAAGTATTGTTATACTGTATTTGCTATTTTAAGGCAGATATTTTCCCTTTAGACATGGAGTTTTGAAAGTTAGAGCCAGTGACACATTATTAGGCATACCATGAGCATTTTCTGGGTGCTGATGAGCATATGGAATTATACTAAAGTGATTATTTTGGACCCTAGGTGGCTTCCAGTTTTTCACTGCTATAAATAATTATTAAGTAAACATCATTGTATATATTTGTATGTACTCTCTGACCATATCCTTAGAAAGATTTGCGGTATAGAAGAGCAATTCTCATTTTTTTGCCCAGCATCCCTGGGCTGTTTCAGTTTCTCCATGATTTTGAATATCTTTCACCCCTGCTTTACAGCACACAACATATGCCTAGGATTTCCTCTCTCTGTGGTCCTTTACTACTTCTCCATTGACCAGGAAATAAATGGATGCAAATGAGGAAGAGAAGCCAGTGCAGAGCGCATGTTTTCATTGTTTTGTATTACAGTTGTACATGGATGAGGACATTGTCATTAATCTCTGATAGTAAGCAGTGATTGTTTGCTTAAGTTCATCCAGCACTGTATCAACCAGGTGGAAGAGAAATAAAAAATCAGTCCTTACCTCATAGTGTGTACTGACTGATTGGCATGAAACAATACACACATTTATGAGACACTTGATATGTGGCAGGTACTTGTAGAAGGTTATTGTCAGGGGAACAGAAAAGGCTGATATCCTATTTTTAAAGGAAGCTGTGGCATTTATAGGTAAATTTCATAGGCCACACAAGTCAATAAATGACACATTTTGTTGTATAGACAGCAAATATTACAGAAGCTCAGGGTTGTTAATCTTTGGAGTATTAGGGCTGTTTCAGCTCATTCATTGTGAGTCACACTGTTAAGTTAAATTTCAGAGAAGACAGGGCATTAGTTGCGGCTTTAAAAAAGCTTGCATTTGTTGAGATGAACTTTGGTCTTTTACTCAGAAGTGATCTTCCCTGGTGGCGAAAGCTGGGATAATTTGAGGAATAAAATAAGCAAGGTAGTTATATTAGTCAGTTTTATATTATGATAACAAGAACTTGAAGCTGGGAAATGTATAAAGAAAAGAAATTTATTTAGTTCATGGTTTTTGAGGTTCAAGGATATGGCTCCAGCATTGGCTCTGCTCTAGTGAGGATGTCATGTCAGATGACATCACAATGACAGGAGCATGAGGGAAAGAGAGAGGTCAGATGGTGTTAGGATTTGTATCTAGTTGCCCTCCCAAAGCCTCATGTAAATTATGGGGCTGTCAAGTGCTTGGCTCAAGGGGCGGGGCCAAAGGACCAGGGCAAGGTTTGAGGGGCGTGGCCAAGAGAAGCACGACCAATTAAACTGACTGCACACACTGTCAGATGTCCCCCTTTTCCCCCTCCAGGTGGTGGTCTCTCGGAGGTATGAAGCGAATCATCCTGGACACAGTGGCATAGTCTTGAGGCCTTGCTGTGTAATTCAGGTGGCTTTAAATTTTGAAACCTCCAGTAACTGTGAGTTAAATAAACCTTTCCTCCCCAAAACTTGCATGTCTGGTATTTTTCCCAGCAATGAGAGAAAAGTAACTAAGACACATGGCAAGACAGGAAGCCAAGGAACAGAAAGGGCCCAGTCCTGTACTTTTATAACAACCATCTTTTAGGAACTCACCATGGCCTCCCAAAACACTAAATTAATTTCTTCCTATGGTAGCATCCTGTTATGATTTATATCTGATGTCCCCCAAAACCTCATGCAGTTATGGGGGTAGGCTTCTAGAATTTGTGATAGATCATGGTCTAATGCTAGGATTATGGGTGTGAGTGCTGCTCTCACTGTAAGGTGGGTAGCCTACATGCAATATAAGGGACAGAAAGAGTCTTCTCTCCAGCTCCTCCCTTTTTGCTCTTACTGTTTTTGCTATCTTTTGCTGCTATGAACTGTTGTTCCTGTGCTGTGCCACCATGCCTTGGAGTCAGCTAATTATAGACTAAAACCTCCACAAACTGTGAGCTAAAGAAACCTTTCTTTCCTTAATTTGGGGCATTAGGTTTTTTGTCTCAGCAACAAGAGAAAAGTCACTAAGACATATCCTAAATGGTGTAATTAAATCTCACTAGACTACTTCCTCTTCCTCCTCTGTGTCTTCCTTCTTCCTTTTTTATCTTTCTCTTCCCCCACTCCTCTTCCCTTACTTTATTCCTCTGGTTCCCTACACACCTCTTAGAAGGCCCCCTACCCTTTAACATTGCCTCTGGGCCATGTTGGTATTGCCTCTAAACTGAACTTCCAACACACAAACCTTTGGGGTACACTCTTAAATCATATCCAAAAAATAAGGGAAGTATACATGACTCTAAATGCATATGAATAAATGATTGTATAAATAAGGGAGAAAAGGTCTTTCTTATGGAAAAATTCCATTTATATATGTAAATACTACTCCCTCCAGAAGATAGAATTTAAATCTTTTGAGGACAGGCTGGAGTTAGTGACTCATTTCTACAGAGTAGTTTTTTTGTTTTTGTTTTTGTTTTATGTATTTAGTACAGGTCTACAGGTTCTCACTGCACAGATCCAATTCCTAGTGATCCTCCTGTTTTCAGCCTCCAAAGTGCTGGGATTACAGGCACGCGCCACCACGTGGAGTCTCAATTGCAGTTTCAGCATATCCCAGGGGCAGGGCTGACATAGCACCTTGGGGATTGAGCTGTCTCCCCAGCCCCTAAAATTAGTAACTTTCTAAAGCAATACTTGGTAATATGGCTTGGATCAAGAGTACATGTGATAAGCCGGGCGTGATGGCGCACGCCTGTAGTCCCAGCACTTAGAAGGCTGAGGCGGGAGGATCAGTGTGAGTTTGAGACCAGCCTTGGCTACAAAAATGAGCTGAAGGCCAGCCTGAACTGCATAGCGAGACCCTGTTTCAAAAAGCCAAAAAAAAAAAAAAAAAAAAAAAGGAGTACATGTAGTATAGGGGCTGGGGAGATAGCTCTGTGGAATAAGTGCTTGCCTGGCAAATGCAAGCTTCTGATTTCAATCCCTGGTACCACAAAAACAAAACAAAACAAAACAAAAAACTGCAGGGTGTTGTGGCGCATGCTTGTAAATCCCAGCACTTGGGAGGCTGAGGCAGGAGGATCAGTGCAAGTTTGAGACCAGCCTGGGCTACAAAAAGTGAGCTCAAGGCCAGCCTGAACTGCATAGCAAGACCTTGTCTCAAA
>PVJA010025327.1:0-30875 GCA_004027025.1 Myocastor coypus
TCTGAGTTCCTCTGTACACTCCTGCATGTGTTTGTTTACTTCAGATGCTATTAATTCAGAGATTTTAACTACACGATTCCCACTTTCTTCTATAGTAGTGTCTCCTGTATTTGTTGCGGGTAGGCTCAGGACCTGAAACTGCATTTTGCTCCTTGTCTGTATCATTCTTTAGAGCAGTGATCTCTGAATTTTGGTGAAGGCCTTTGGCCAAGTTATACTGTTAGCGCCTACTGAAATTTGGGTCCTAATCTACCGAGTTTGATCATATTCAGATGTCCCTGGCTGGGTCTGGCTTCTGTGCTCAGCTTCTTCCTGCTGTAACTTTTGGAGGAGTGCCTGCTATGTTCCTCTGGCAAGATACTCAGCTCTTGGTTAGCTAAAAGGGTCTGACACCCAGCCACTCTGCAGAGAATTTTGTTGCACGACTCCACAGCAGCTGCCAGAGCTAGGTTCTGTCAGAGATATAAGTTCTGGTGGTGAAAAGGCATAGGCCTAGTGTTCATGCCTACATACTTGCCACTCACTGGTGGTGCGGTGGTGCAGGCTAAGAGGTCCCACCTGTGCACCTGCTGATCATTCTGTCGGTCGGTCGGCGCTGCTGAGGGCGGAGGCTGATTTCTGGTGGTGCGGCAGGAGCCTGCAGCTGGAGAGGTCCTACCTCTGCATCCACCAGTCAGTCTGTTCATCTTTTGGGGCTGCAGTGTGCTGGGGCTAAGTTCTGGTGGAAGTGTGTGGGGCTGCAGGCCGAGAGGTCCTATCTGTGTGTCCGCCCATCAGTCTGTCCATCAGGGCTGCTGTCCCAAACTTTTACTTGACAGCAGACTTATTTACCTTATTTCCCAACTGTCGCTCTTTCCTTATTCCACTCCAGGACTTTGTTGTGGAGCAGTCTGGGCCTATTCTCCTGGGTTTCACCCAGTTCCCTTTGAAGTAAAATTGTCTGCATGCAGAAGTACAGCACCAGTTCACCTCATTCACCTACTGCTGCTTTTGTTGGATACACAGTCATGCAGCCCAGACCCTTGGCAAATGTCACACTGCACACTGGGGGCCTACAGTGGTAGTGGCAGTCTGTCGCTGTATTGGTACAATTTACATATTTATACTGATGATATTCATCATAAGGAATTTTAACATAGACATGATGAATCTCACTTCCTCTTTTTCCTATTTCCCTATGGTTTGTTTATACCTCTTTACCTCCGTATTCACAAAGCTCTGTTTTCTCGTTGTGTTTTTATTGGTTCTTTTTTTTTCCTTCTACCTCCCACCCCTCAATTCCTTTTTCCTTCTGATCACATATTTCACAAATCTGTTATATATTCTGATTCTCATTTGCACTTCTAGTTTCTCAAATTGTAGAGAAAGTCAATATTTATACTATGTGTCCAGTTAATGTCACTTAGGAGTATGGTCTCAAAGTCCATCTATTTAGCTATAAAGGTATCTTGTCCTTTATATCTCCATAGCACTCCCTTATACAAAAATACACCTATTTTATCTATTCAGTAGTTGTTGCATGTTTTGGTTAATTCCGACATTTAGCTATTACAAACTGTGCTGCTGTAAACATGTGTGTGCATACATTGCTGCACTAAAATGCTTTTAATTATTTGAGGAAGCTGTAAAGAAGGGGCATAGTTGTGTTTAGCCTATCCTAGGCTTCTGAAGAATCTCCACACTATCACATAGAGTGTCCAGTGTGTATTCCCACCAACAGTGGAGAAGCCTTCCTTTTTCACTACAGCTCCACCAGAATTTGTTATTGATTGGCTTTTTTTTTTTTTTTTTGGTGGGACTGGGGTTTGAACTCCCGACCTTGTACTTGCCAGGCAGGCACTTGTGCCACGGAGCTATCTCCCCAGTCCCTTGATTGGCTTCTTAGTGGCAACCATTCCTTCTGGAGTAACAAGAAATCTGAGCATTTTCTTAATTTGCATCTTTCAAATGATCAATGAGGAGCCATTTTTCATGTATTTATTTGTCATTTTTATTTATTATGAAAAATGTGTATTCATTTAAGATACGTATTTTTGGATTGTATCTATAAATTTGTGGAGGTCTGATATTTTTAATGCTTTCTCTGAGGAACAACTAGCTAAGATACCTCCCTACTGTATGGGTTGTCTTCTCACTCTGTTAATAGATTCTTTCGTTGTGCAAAATCTTTTCATTAAGATGAGATTCCAGTTGATGATTCTTTTATTTTATTTTATTTATTTACTTATTTTTTTTGTGTGTGTTTGTTTATTTTTTTTAATGCCGGCTCAGCCTGCTCTGAGGACAGGGCTGGCGCAGCATGTGGTGCCAGGGATCGAACCACGGTCCCTGCAGCTGCCCAAACTTTCCTAAGCAGGCGCTTTAGACCACTGAGCCATCCTGCCAGGCCCTGATGATTCTTTTTAGTATTTCCTTCACATTCAAAGCTTCTCTCATGAAATCTTTGTCTGCATCCATGTCTTTAATTGGTCCATCTATTCTCTCCTACAGAAGATTTAGTGTTTCTGTTGCAAATAGGATCTGGATGAAATTTTTGCACAACCTGGCTCATTGTTACCCTATTCATCATAGCAAAGAGGTAGAAATAGTATAAAAGTCCCTAGAAATGTGAACAGGTAAAGAAATTGTGACATGCTAATGAAATAACTTGGTGATCTAAGCACCTGCGTGGCAAGTGCCAGGACCCAGGGTTGATCCCTGGGACCACAAGCTGTGCTGGCCCCAGAACTTCAGGTGAGCTGTGCCAGCCAAAAACTGGGCATGATGTAATTTCACCGCTGGAGAGGCTGAGATAGGAGGATTAGTAGGACTCTGAGCTGTGCAGGGAGACAAACAAACAAATTGTGCATACGTGTAAAGTAAAATTACTTTGTCTTTAAAAAAAGAAATTCTATCACAAATTAATTTTTAGGATGTTATGCTAAATGAAATAAATCAGGCACAGAAAGATAAATGGAGCATGATTTCTCTTGAATAAAGCAAACACCTTACATGAAAATTACAGAAATGAAAAGTAGAATGGCGGTTTTTAAAGGCACAACTGGGGAAAAGAAAGCTATTATGTAATGGATATAAAACTTGACTCTTCCAAGACGAACTTTTTTTTTTTCGTGGATTTCTTGTCTATCAGTGTGTATGTAATGAACACAGCTGTATTATTAATTGAAAGTAATTAAGATTGTAAACTTTATGTTTCTTTGCCACAATAAGTATAGCACAAAAGAACAAACATGACATATTGTTAATAATAATGACTAACTTCAAAGTTAGTAGAGCTTATAAGTTATTATTTTTTAAAGTACTTATACTCAGTTAAATGGCCAGTTTTGACTTATATTTTCTTGAAACTTAATGAATTTTAAAGTCATTTTCTCAGATGATTTTTGTGGAATAAGTGGTGGTTTGTAAATATATGTGTATCAGACAAAACCTGTTTTTGTTACTGTTTTATATGAAGTTGGTATTATATATTTGGTTTAGGTTTGGATGTGATTTAGAGGATTTTTACAGAAATATGGAAAATCAGAAAATATAATCTGAGAGCAATGTAGGAACTTTCCCTTTACTAGCAGGCTCTTCTACAGGCGTGCACTTCTGACATCAGACAAATGATTTTGTACAGTGTTCTGGAGTTCTGAGCAGCGAGTTTCACTTACTGAAATTTGGTTGATGATTTTCTTGAGCATTGTTATCTTCTGGAATCTGGAAGAAGTATGTGACCTAGAAAGAAAAATGCAGCTTGCTCCCTTTTGTTAATTTTGTGCTTGAAATTTTTTTCTTTGAGGGGAGATATGACATTTTGACCTTTGCTTTACATGAAAAGGAAAGAGATCAAATAAAAAAAAACATTCCTAGCTCAGAGAGACTCAAGGTCCGAGTCCACTTAGGATAGAGCCATAGATAATGACAATGGCATTTCTAGTTTTTATGAGTCATTTGTGATTCATTTTGTCCAGGAAGTGCATGGCCCTTGAGTGCACCATAAGAGGTGGAGAGGAAAAAGGAAATATGTATGACTAACTTTGATATACGTGTTCTTGCTACAACTCTTTTGCTCATTTATTTAAGTAATACAATCTGTCAGAATATAAGTGCTTCAAAGCTGACTCTGCCATGAAGTACTACTACTGAACCACACTAAACATTTTTCATACTTTCATGTTACAATGCCAATTTTATTATGAATATATGCTGATTAGAATATTATATGGTAGTAAACTTCAAAGTATCTTATTTAATTGTTTTATACACACAATAGCTCAGAAGATGGTTTTCTGTGTCTCCAAGGTTGTGTAATTTCAATTGTCAAATTCTTCCAGGTTTGGTGGTTGTCCAATGAGAATAGAAGACACATTTTCCTTGGTTACGGTAACCTTCCCAGAACAAGCACTGTGCCTACAGCATTGCTCATATAACCAAAATTTTGACTTTAATAATGATTTAAAGGCCAATCTGGATACTGTGTCTCCTTTTCTATTTCACTCATGAAAAGGAACAGAACACACACACACACACACACACACACACAGAAACTGCTATTCAAATAGCATCTGAAATTTCAAAAGTTTGTATCAAAATACATTTGAAGGAGAATAAATTTCTTTATTGTGAGTTGCTATTTTTCACTTCTAAAATAAAAATTTAGAAAAGGCCACCCTGTATGAGTGCTCCAGATGTGAATGTGCCCGCAGAAGATGAAATGCAGAGAATGCTGATTGAGAAGCTTTGTTTTAGAGAATGGATTTTTGCAACTTGCTACAGACTGGAAGTTACTAAGATAATAGCACATGCTGGGTATGTGCTGGGGAACGGAGGCAGGCCAACCACTATCACTATTTGCTTCTGATCATTATTATTTTTTTGGTAAAACCTCTAGCATCAAGCTGCCATGGATCCCCACAAGTGACACAGATGAACATGTGTCAACTTCTTAGATTTTTATTTTAATCCCTCAAGCCAATGTACTTTGATGGTTATAGAAGTTCAATATCAATTCTTCTGAAATTTGGCTAAACATAGCTTATTACTCAACTGTCTTCATGCTTTAGTACTTAAAACTGATCTCCTTTTATGAAGCCAGCATTTTCCCAAAGGGAATTAGCACTTTAATTAATTAAAATATTGAGTAATTAGCTACAATGTATGAGTTGCAAGATGAAAAGAAATGGTAGAAGGGCCTGTCAAATAGCTCACCAGAATAAGGCGCCTGCAAGCAGGCACAAGTGCCAGTGGTTCAATCACCACAGGGCATGTTGTGATAGCAATTGAGACTGAGCGTGGTAGCGTGCACCTTTAATCCGAGCTCTTGGAAGGCTTTAAACAGGCGGATCACTTCGAGTTCAATCTAGTAGTGAGACCCAAAACAACCTGTAGACCCTTCTCTAAAAAACAAAACAAAACAAAAAAAAGGAAATGTTAGAGAAATAAAATCCCTGCCAGTGAAAATTTTAAACTCTGGTAATAGCATGAGTTGAATGTGTGGAAATATAACAACAGAGATGAAGGTGAGAACTTGAAACTGAGATATTGCATTGACTATAATGGACCTGACATTCAGAGTCTGAATCCAGAAGAGAAGATAGCAATCTGTGGGGTGACAGAAAAGGCAGGTTTCTGTAAATGTGGCTACAGAAAAAGCAGATACTCTGCATCCAGAGTGAAAAATGAAGTATGACATGGGGTAATAAATGAAAAGAAGAGGCAATGTTTAGAAGTTGAGGGGTTACTGAACCCCTTCCGGATCATAGTATCCCACTCAACCCCAGACTTGGCTCTCACCACATTAGGAGAGGATCATTTTGACAGAAGGAGAGAGCTGGCCCTTCACTGAAGGCCTCGTTGGTTGAACAGACTCACAATTGCTCTTTCCTCCCCTAGCAAAGTGAGACATATTCAGGCCTTGGATTCAATCAGCGAAGCCAAAAGTAGAATGAGGGGAATGAATTGTCATGCCCCTGCCTACTTCACAAAGTAGTTCCATAGTGCCTAGAAGTGGAAGTACTGGGGAGACAAGCAGCTTGATAAAGAAAACAAGCAAGGCATCCATTCTTGCCACATATAACATAAATGCTGTGCATGGATATTCAGAACCTTAGCCAAGGTTGCCAGTAAGCTCTTTTGGGTGAGCATCAAGTACTTCCTAGCTGAAGACTGAGGAGCGCAGGGAAAACTGGCTCTGCAACAAATACATGGGGCAGAATCTAGCCAGGATCTGTGAGAGGAGACTTTCAGGTGCCCAGGTCAGAAGGTAACCTGGGGGAGCTAGAGAAAAGTGAGTACTCTCCTGTCATTCCTCCAGTGATGGACTGAGATGGTGTGACACCCCACCCTACCATGGCAACCTGGTAAGGAGGGCTCTCAGCTGACCCTGGGTCTGCCCTGCCTTCTGCAGGTGAGATGAGCCAGAGAGACAGTATTGCAATTTGTAGTTGCCAGTTTTTCCTGCTCTCCACAAAAGAAACCAGTCTCCAGTCCAGAATAATACATTCTGCAAATGTTCTTTCAAAATTGATGGAGATCAACAGAGAATATCTTAATATGTTCATAAGTAGCCCTCGAGGACTACAAAAGGTACTGAAGGTTTTCTTAAACAGAGACGATGAAGTCAACAAAGCCAAACTGTTACATGTAATGAATACATCCAGAAATGTAAAGTGTTAAACAAAATGAGAAAATATGTCAGAACAGAAAAAGGACATAACAACAAGAAAAAGTCAATATTTTTCTATAGTAATGCATAATATATATGACCTCAACTTCAGAATTAAAATATGCAGTGCAGTTTGTCAGCCTGCATTAAAAAAGTCTGCCACCTTCACTTATCTAATGCAAAAAGAAAACTAAAAATTAACGAATGGAAAATAATACCTCCAAAACAAGCAAGGAGAGATTTTTATTTTCTCCAAAGTAAACTGGAAGCTAAAACTGATCAGAAGAGGTAAAGATGACCACACGTATTAGCTAATGGAATGATTCAGTGGGAAAGGTAATGTTTGAAAAATATAGGTCTGGGAGATAGCTCGCCAGGCTAAGAGACTGTCTGGCAAACTAAAGGACCTGGCTTCAATCCAAGTACCTCATGTCATGCCAGCCCTGGAACTCCAGGCGTGCTGTGCCAGCCTCTCAAACTAGGTGTAGTGGTGCATGCCTGTAATCCCAGAGCAGGGGAGGCTAAAACAGGAGGATCAATACAAGTCCGAGCTGCATAGTGGGACCCTGTACTAAACAAATAAAAGATAAAAAATACATATGCACCAGATATTGTTGTGCCTAAATCCATAAAACAAACACTGCTGGTCATAAAAAATCAAATAATATCAACAGAATCACTGTAGGTACCTCAGTATCTCAAAAAGAGATCAACTAACCAAATTCAACAAAGAAATATTAGATAGCTGCACTTGTGAATGAATGAACTTAATAGATATCTAAAATATTGGACAGGAGGATATATTAAAAATGCATAAAACTTTTTCCAAAAAAGGACTATGAAACAAAGACCACAAAGCTTTTAAAAATCATGTGTGAAATAAGATTGGAAATAGAAATCATCATAAAAGAAACCACAAATAATTTATAACAACTGAACACTTAATAAGACATTTCTAAACACTCAGTGGGTTATAGAATAAATTAAGGAAGAAATTAAGCAATTCCTAGAATTAAATGACATAAATCCCCAGAATGTATGAAACACAGTGAAAGCAGCCCTAAGAGTGAACATTTTAGAGACAATATTCACATTAGAAAAATAGAGAAAACTCAAATAAATAACCCACTGATCAACCCTAAGATACTCTAAAAACAAGAATCCAAATTCATTGTTATTTTAAAGAGAGAAATCCTAAAGGACAGAAGAAAAATCATAGAAATCAAACAAAAAAGAATTCATTCTTTCGATGCATAAACAATGTAACTCTTTTTTTTAAAATTTTATTTATTTATTTTCTTGTTTCAGAACCTTTGTTTATTCACTCATTTTTAAGGCCAGCCCAGCCCGCCCTGAGGGCAGGGCTGGTGCAGCATGTGGTGCCGGGGATGGAACCGTGGTCCCTGAAGCCGCCCAAGCTTTCTCAAGTAGGGGCTTTAGACCACTGAGCCATCCTGCCGGGCCCCATTATGTAACTCTTTAATCAAACTCACGAAAAGAATACAATTAAAAATAAGAAGATGCAATCACAGTGGAAACCTCTAAAATTTATAAGATCATTGGTGATTATATTTAAACAAATTGGAGAATCTTCAAGAAATGGTCAGGTTTATATTCACATACAAATTAACAAGCCTGAACCAAGAATGTATAAACATTCTGGACACTCCAATAACAAATAATGAAATTGAAGATGTAGTAAATATCCTACCAAGAAAAGCCTAGAATCTGATGAGCTCATTATCCATTGTGCAAGATCTTCAGGTAGGATACAACCCAAATACTTTTCAAACTCTTTAATGAAATTAAAAGGAAATGAGTGCGTATAAACTCATTCCCAGAAGCTAGAATTACCCTAATTCTACAACAAGGACGAACTGAAAAAGTAAACAAAAGCCAAATTTCTTCCGTGAACATACATACAAAAGTCCTCAAAGGGGTACCAGCAAGTAGGATGCAACACATCTCAAAAAGAACACACATCATGAGCTCGTATGCTTCATCCCAAGGATGCAAGAATGGTTCAACTTATACAGATCAATGAATGTAGTAGACAATTAAAGGAATTAAGGACAAAAGTATGGCAGTAGGGCCATTTTCACAGTGTTGATTCTTCCTGTTCAGGAGCAAGCGATCTCTTTCCATTTTCTGTAATCCTCTTTGAACTCTTTTCTCAGAGTACTGTAATTTTCACTGTGTAAATCTTTTGCTACTTTTGCAAGATTATTCTTTTTTTTTAGAATTTTTTTAAATTTTATTTTTTTTTTCTTGTTTCAGAACCTTTGTTTGTTTATTCACTCATTTTTGTGGCTGGCTCAGCCCACCATGAGGGCATGGCCGGTGCAGCATGTGGTGCCGGGGATCGAACCGCGGTCTCTGAAGCCGCCCAAGCTTTCCCAAGCAGGCGCTTTAGACCACTGAGCCATCCCACAGGGCCCCTGCAAGATTATTCTTAAGTATTTCTTCTTTTATGTTATTGTGAAAGACATGGTTTTTCTGATATTTTTGTTGGCATGTTCATTATTTTTGTACAGATATGCCGATGATTTTTTTTTTTTTTTTTTTTTTTTTTTTTTTTTTTTTTTTTTTTTTTTTTTTTTTTTTTTTTTTTTTTTTTTTTTTTTTTTTTTTTTTTTTTTTTTTTTTTTTTTTTTTTTTTTTTTTTTTTTTTTTTTTTTTTGGCAGTGAAGATTGAACTCAGGACCCTAAGCTTACCAGGGCTATTATTTTTTCATTATTAAATTGGCATCTTGCTACACCACTGGCTTTGGTTATTAAATGTACAAGTCTCTTAGTGAAGTTTTTAGGGTCTTCTATGTATAGTTTCATGTTGTCTACAAACAATAATTTCACTTCTTCCTTTCTAAACATCATTCCTTTTATTTCTCTGTCTTGTATAATTGTTCTGGCTGATATTTCCAGAACTACAATGAATGGTAGTTGAGACAATGGTTATTCTTGTCTTATTCCTATTCTTTAAGTGTAAGCTTTCAGTTTTGTCCATTTAGTATGATGTTGGCTGTTGCTCTGATGTAGATAGATTTTATCAGAGTAAGGTAAAGACCATTTATTCTGATTTTCGGTAGGTTTTTTTTTTTTATCATGAATGAGGGTTGGACTTTGTAAAAAGCTTTTTCTGCATCTATTGGTATGATTATGTGACTTTCTTTGGCTCTATTGATGTGTTGCATTAAATTTATCCATTTGCATATACTGAAGCATCCCTGGATTCCTCGGATGAATCCCACTTGGTCGTGTTGTATAAACTTCTTGATGATCCGTTGCATTGTGTTTGCCAGTATTTTATTGAGGATTTTTGCATCTGTGTTCACTACGGATATTGGCCTGTGGTTCTCTTTCTTTGGGTTGGTCTTTCTGTGGTTTTACTATGACAGTAATACTTATCTCCAGGAATGAGGTTGGGAGAATTTTTTCCCTTTTCATTTCATTAAGAATTTGAGAAGAGTTGGTGTTAAATCCCTAAATTTCTTGTAGAATTCAGCTGTTAATTCATCAGGACCTGGGATAGTTGTTGGTAGATTTTTTTTATTACATTTTCATTTTCATCCACTAATACTGGGCTTTTCACAATGTTTGTATCTTCTTGATTCAGCTTTGGTGATTCGTATTTATCTACAACTCTAGCAGTTTCTTACGTGTTTTCTATCCTGTGAGAGTAATTTCTGCTCTAATCTTTACATTTCCTATCTTTCTTGGGCTTTGTGCTTAAGTTGTTATTCTTTATCTAGCAGTTTTAGTTGTAACATAAGATTGTTTATTTTGGCTTGTTCTGTATTCTTGATTTGATAATTTACTACTTTAAGGTTCTCTCTTAAGACAGTTTTCACTGCATCATAGAGGTTCCAGTAACTTGTACCTACATTTTTGTTTGATTATAAATACTGTTCAATTACATCTTTAATTTCATCTGTGACCCATTGATTGTTCAGGAGGGTATTATTTATTTTTCATGTGTTTATGGAGTTTTTTCAGTTTCTTTTGTCAATAATTTCCAGTTTCATTACACTATGGTCAGATAATATTCATGGAATAATTTCAATTTTTCTGCATGTACTTAAACACACTCTATGTGCTAGTATGTGACTATTTTGCAAAATATCCTATGTGTAGCTGAGAAGAATGTGTATTTTGATGTTAGGTAGGACACCCTGTAAAAGTCTATTGAGTTCATTTTTCTTCACAATTTTGTTTTTTAGTTGTGATTTTTTTTTGCCTCATTATCTCTTTGTGATAGTGGTGTGTTAAAATCTCCTATTGCAATTGTATTATTTTTCATGTCTATTAAAATACATCTTATAATGGCTAGGGAGATAGCTGAGCATTCTAAGTGCCTGCCTGGCAAATACAAAAATCCAGGTTCAATACCTGATACCACTTGCCCTACCAGCCCTGGAACCCTGGGCACAACATGCTGGCCACCAAAACTAGGTGAGGTGGTGCATGCACACCTGTAATCTCAGCACTTGGAAGGCTGAGACAGGAGGATCAATATGAGTCTGAACTGTGTAGTGAGGCCCTATACCAAATAAATAAATAAATAAATAAATAAATAAATAAATAAATAAATGTCTTTATTATATATAGTTGATTGCTCCTACATTGAGTGCATGTATATTCATGATTATCATCTCTTCCTTTTGCAGTTTTCACCTAATAAGTGTATGGTGACCTTCTCTATCTATTTTAATTCAAAGTTTAAAGTTGACATTATTACTAGCCAGAATAGCTACCTATTTTTTTCTGGGGTTTTGTCTTATGGAGTATGGTTTTCTATTCACTAAATTTCATCCTATAAATTTCCTTTTGAGTTAAGTGTGTTTCTCGCATATAGCACATTGTTGAATTTTGTTTCTTGTTCCACTATGCCAGACTGTTTCTTTTGATTGGTGGATTGAGCCCACTTGCATTGATGGTTTTAATTTATATGTTTTGGCTTATCTTTGCCATGTTATTTTTTTCTGCTGTAAGTTCCCTAGATTTCCTCTCTGTTTAGTTACATATTCTGCTTGATCCTTTCTTTTTATTGTTTGTGAAGTCGTCATTTTTCTATCTTTCTTGAATATCTGTCACTACTCTTTGGGGTTTGCTCTCATGTTCATGAATTCCTTTAGGTATTCTTTGTACTGGAATTATCTTATCTGTCCAGTAAATTTGAGAGATAGTTTTGCACGATGCATCATTTTGAGTTGAAAGTTGTTTTCTTTTAAGAATTAAAATATCTCACTCCAAGCTCTTTTTCATTTGATAGTTTTTTTTTTTTTTTTTTTTTTTTTTTTTTTTTTTTTTTTTTTTTTTTTTTTTTTTTTTTTTTTTTTTTTTTTTTTTTTGTCTTTTTGAGACAGGGTCTCACCATGCAGTTCAGGCTGGCCTTGAGCTCACTTTGGTAGCTCAGGCTGGTCTCGAACTCTCACCGATCCTCCTGCCTCAGCCTCCCGAGTGCTGGGATTACAGGCGTGCACCACCGCGCCCGGCTCATTTGACGGTTTTTGATGAAAACTCTGCCATAATTCTAATAAACTTTCCCTTATAAGTAATCTGTTTCTTATCTCTAGTAGCTTTAAATACTGTGTTAATTTGCTGAATTTCTGGGATTTTGATTATTACTTGTGTGGGCATAGGTATATTTTGGTTAATTTTGATCTGAGTTCTATATGCATCATTGATCTGTGTTTCAAGTTCTTCCATATTTGAAAAATTTTTGCCTCTACTTTTGCATTTTTTTTGTCATTTATGCTGACTGTTGCTGTTTTATTGACACCTATTAGTCTTCTACTGTTTTGATTTGCATCATCTTATAGCTGAACAATTGTTATTCTCTAATTCTTTGTTATTGTTAAGATCTCTTTCCTTTTACAGTCAGTAGCTGGAATGCTACTGTCAAGGTCTGAGTCTATCTTTAGTTTTATTCAAACAGTTTTGGCAGATTTCTATAGAATTCTTAATGTCCTGGATATCTACATACATTTGTTTCATGCATTCTAATTCTTTCCTGCATTGTTTATTCAATGTTTCCATGATTTTTCTATTGTCCTTTATTTTCATCTATGCCTTCTTTGTATATACTGAGCAATGCTTTGATGATTGTTACTATTTCTTTTTAGCTGAGTGATTATGTATGATTTGATTTCTTCTATAGACTAAGTTGTTTCTTTACTTCAGTTGCTATGATTTCATTAATTTCAGGTGTGTGACTTTCATGTTCTTCTATCTCTTTGACTCCTTGACTTGTTCCATGTGGACTGGATGTCTGATATGGTCTTTTGCTCCTTTATTTTGACATTTTTGAAACTCCCAATGTTCACCTGGACTCATCAGAGTAGGGCTGGGCATGGTTCAACAAGGCTCCCATGACAGTGGGTTTGTGTATGGTAAGCTCACCGAAGCTCTTTCTCTGTGGGGTACATTGTGGCTTTTCCCATGGAGAAAGGCATGCAGTTGCAGCTAAGCAAGGCTCCATGCATGACACAGATTGCCCAAAGTTCAGCAAAGACTCAGAGATAGTGATGAGGATGGGACAAGACTCACCAGGCCCTTCTAGCTGTTTGTTTTTTGCTGTCTTTTTTATTTATTTGTTTTTATTTATTTATTAATTTTTTTTTTTTTGGCTTTTTTTGAGACAGGGTCTTGCTATGCAGTTCAGGCTGGCCTTGAGCTCACTTTTGTAGCCCAGGCTGGTCTCGAACTCGCATCAATCCTCCTGCCTCAGCCTCCCGAGTGCTTTTGCTGTCTTTTTAAATGGTGAGTCAGTTTGCCACAGATCAGCAAAGCTTTTGCATGTCACTTATGCTTTTTATCTAGAAAGTTACCAAAAACTCACATGTCTCATTCCTTTGTTGAAATTAACTTTTATTTTTGGCTAAGACACATAGAATATTTCAGCCTTTCCTATAGTATAATGTACCATGTGGTCTTTTATCTTGAAGTAGTTCAGAAACAATTTTATCACAACAATGGTCATAAGGCCCTTGTTTGTCATTATGCTAATCAGAATCATAAAACTAATTTTGGGGGAGTTTTGTGTATGTCAAGTATGCTACAGAAAAAAGAAGGACGAAATCATCCAAAATGCAACTTGAAAAGTGTACTACTAATTCAAATTTTTGTTTTTAGGGAGTGGTAGCATGCCTCAGCTAATAATAACGTGATGTGAATAATTCATTGGGGAGTAATCACAGAATATATGGTAGAGTAATATGAATTAATAAATACATACGTATCAAATTCTGTAGTCCTAGAAGCCCAACATTACTAAGGGAAGGAATTGGGACTTTCCTAGTGAGACGGAATAACTGAGCTATTTAGGTATCTTGTCCTCTGAGTAACTACTATGAAGACAACAATGTGCAGTGTATTAATTATTGTAACTGTCCTACTAACCTCTTTCAAAACTGTTTCATTGCTATTTTTTCTTATTAAAATAAACATTTTTTTAATAAAGAAAAGCAATCAGCAATGTTTATAACAGGCAATGGAAGACCTGCATTTTTTCCTTCTTTTCTCCCCAAGCTTAACAAAAATGAATAAAAGAACTAAAAATAAGAAAAAAAAGTTGCGATATAGTCCGAGATAGGACAACAAGCACACACATCTCTCTAGAGGTTGCAAGGGAAACAGATAATTGTTAGAGAAGCGACAAGTCCAGAAGAAGATGGGGAAATAATTAGTCAAACCAAAAGAATCGAAGAGGAAATTGGGACCTATAGAGAGTTTACTGTTTGGTGGCATCCTCAAGATTTTCTTGTGCAATGTAGTTTGTGTCAAAAATGATTCTCTAAGTTCTTGTGCATTTTTTAAAGATATGGTTGAAGTTTTGTGTAATATTTCAAAAATCCATTCTAATTAATGACTCAAGCTTGAACTTATAATTCGTGATATACTGAAGAATAAGTGACAGTGAAAGAAAGACCAGACTTTAGGTAGTTGATATAAATGCCTTATGAACATTGTACAAAAATATCCTTGCCATCCATGAACTAGTCAGCATTCTTCAGGACAATGGTATCCACGGCTTGTGTAAACCGTCATGCCCATACGCACAATCAGTTTTCCATATGTACGTGTTCTGCAGATGCTTATTCCATCACCTATGGGTAGAAAAATAATTTAAAGATTGCGTATGTACTTTACATGCATGAAGTTTGTTCTTATTATTCCCCAATGCACTATAATAAACATTTTTATAGCACTTACATATTATTATTATTATTATTATTATTATTATTATTATTATTTTATTTTCTTAAATTGTATTTTAGGGAAGAGTCTACTGGGTGTTCAGGGTCTCACTGCTGAATGGGACTCATAGTGATCCACCTGTTTACAGACTCCCAAGAGCTGGGATTACAGGCATGCGTCACCAGGCTCAGTCTCAATTGCTGTCTCAGCATGTTCTGGGGGCGGGGCCAGCACAGTAGGCCTGGGGATCAGACTCTGAGCCCCTGCACCTGCTTACAGGTGCTTTAATGTGCTGAGCTATTTGGTTGGCCCTCATTTTATTATTATTATTTTTCTAATATATTTGATACAGGATCTCCCTATGCGGCTCAGATTCA
This sequence comes from Myocastor coypus, assembly GCA_004027025.1. Classification (NCBI taxonomy): domain Eukaryota; kingdom Metazoa; phylum Chordata; class Mammalia; order Rodentia; family Myocastoridae; genus Myocastor; species Myocastor coypus. Next base: position 15,223 of record PVJA010025327.1, read on the forward strand.
TAGTGACCTTCTGTTTTCAGCCTTCCCAGCCCTGGTCTTACAGGTGTGCATGACCACACCCAGACTTGGTGGCTGGCCCAGTATGCCTGGAGAAAAGGGATGACACTGCATGTGAACACGGTCATATAATGAAAGCGTTGTAGAAATATTTCAAATTATGGTGGAGGATGTATGGAGATTGTAAGTAAGTATTATGTTGTTTTATGTAAGGAACTTAAACATAAACAGATTTTAGTACCTGGCAGAGTCCTGAAACTCATTTTTCCATGAGGAAGGGATTTATATTGGTTATACATACAAGAGATTGGATTTAAACACACACACACACACACACACACACACACACACACACACGAATAGACAGAAAAACAAATAAACAGAGAACTCAGAAGTAGAGAGATTGACTGTAACAAACAGATTCATACAGTTATAGAAGATTCAGTGAATACAAAATCTGACCTGGGTTGGAGACTCAGAGAAAACTTTCAGTTTCTTGGAAGAATTTCTTGTTTTCTTGTCTTTTGTTTTATGAAAGTTTCCAATATTGGGAAGGATCTACTCATATTAGGAATGGTAATATGCTTTACTGAATTCCTCAAATTAAAATGCTAAGCTCAAATAAAAAATATTCTCCCAAAGCACCTAGAAGTATTTCCTAAGAATTGGGCACCACATCCCATCCATATAGACATACATATTTAAGCATCATATTGCACATGGGCTGAATTTCTGCTCTCCTTTTCCTCCTTAGTCCCTTCCCATTCTATAGAGCCAAATAGTACAACTGGTCATTCTGGGATTGTTTAGAGAATCCAATTTTAGGACCTGTGTATGGAGGGTGGTGGTCAAAAATTATCTTGTGACCAATAGATCGATCAAGAATCATCAAATAAATCTAAGCATCATTTCCTTCTAGAGAGGCTATTTTGGCCTTTGATAATTTTGAGTAGTTCTAGCAAAGGGTAGACTACAGTTTATCGTAGTGTGTTCCTAATGTTGGGTTTTCATTCTAGCTCTGTCACCAACCTATTGTGGGGTACTGAGTTATTCACCCTTCTAATTCTGAATTTTCCTTCAAATTCGTATTTTGAAATGTTCTTTTCTTCTCTGATATGATGTATTCAACATATAGGCACAGAGATAGGAATTTTTTTGCTTAAAATATATGGGCTATTCCTAAAAAGGCGTCTTTTACTGCAATTAAGTGTAAGTTAAAGGTTTATTTTTTTATTCTAGTTTATAAACTAACTTATTTTTGCATCGCTTACATCTAACAGTGTACTTTACAATTTTCGTTTTACTTGTATTTTGTGAGAGAATGTGTATTTTTGCCATTAGCTTCATAATATAGGTATAGTCTGTTTTTTTTGTCACATATTCCAGTATGTGATACATGACATTAGCTGTTCTGACTGTTCAGTATCTTATCTAGTTATTATCTGTTAATATTACATTTTTTCATATGGGAGAAAAGACATTGGAATTCTGTGCAAAATATTTTTTTTTGTCTTTAATTGGATTTTGTTCTTATGCTGCCTCCCAGGAAAAAGAGTTACCAAGTCAGGGAATTTTAGGATTAAGTACTTTTGGTACTTACTAATGATCTTCTTTCCTGCAGTATGACAGCTTATTTTCTGATCAGCTTAGAGATGCCTTGAGTTCTTGGCAGGAGGGAAGAGTCAGCCAGCCAGCCTGATGTGGAGAACTCGAGCGGGCAAAGCCTCAGAGGAGGGCAGGCTGCAGGGCGGTGTGGGTCATTGTGGGGATGTGCATTCTTATGATTTTTAAAATTGCAATCAATAATAAATAACGATGTGACAGTTTCAAAACACATTAGTAGTACATTTCCAGTATTTGATATAATGCATATTGTTGTCCTACTAGCAGTTATACAGAGCACAGGATGTAGATGTGATAATTTTTCTAATCATTATTGGTACAGAAAAATTTCTTTTCATTGAATTAAGAGAAAGTAGTTGCATACATAATCCAATATTCCATAATTACAGTTGATTATTGACAAAACTGGCAATGTTGGAAGCTGTTGATTTAAGCCTTTTACAGCTCAGCACACTAGTTTTACATTTTATGCCTTGTGGTTAAACTTTTCTGCTGAGTGGTTAAGGGCAAGTTAAAGCAAGACTTGTATAACAAAATATGTGACTTTTATATTTCCCAAGGTCAGTTAAATCCCCTCAGGGTTTACTTTGAAATCACACACAGTGTCCTGTAGGACTGTTGTCAGTGTCAGCCATATGGATGAGTCACGGCCATTGCTTGACGAATTTGCTCTTTGTGAAAGCCTAAATATTTTCTAAGTGACTTCCCTTAGACACACTGTATATCTTCAATCCCTTTCCTCTGTAGCCCCACAATATTCCTGAACAGAAAATTAGGAAACCTCCAAGTTATAGGTTGTCACAGCACAGGCTCTCTTACGTCCTGAGTCCTCACTGACCTTGAAGGGCTAGGTCCAAAATATTGGCAACCTTTGCAGTTCTTCTTTTTCTCCAATTTCTAGTCTGTACACTTATATTCATTCTTAGCCCTCCAGAAGAAAATCTTAGTGATACTATTACTCTGTAGCATAGGTACTTGAGCTTAACATCACTGTCTTTCTGAGCATCAAACATCTTAGACTTATCTTGGAATTGGTATCATATATCAATCATTGATATTCTAATAAATCTGCATAAAATATGATAAAGGAAGTTAGATATTTTTACACAGGAATTTAGAAATCTAAATATATACAAAATTGTAGCCTGTCCATCCTTTGATATTTTTCCTAGTCTCTTACGCTCATTTAATACCATTTTTGTTTAAAATAACCATTTTTCATTAAATAGATAACATGTCATGTGACTACAAGCAATTAATGTAAAAAAGTCTGGAGAAAGATTTAATTTTAGGTGAAGAGCAATTTGATAAAGCAATTATTATCAAATGTCAAAAACCATTGAGCGAGGCCCGTCCTCGGCCTATTATAAAAGTGCAATACATGCCTCTTCCAAACTTAAATTGGTATCAATTAGTGTTTAGGGTTTAGCTCTTGAAATTCAAAGGAGCTAGGGAAATATATTTTGAATTTTAATATGCAATCTATTTGAAGTCACTTGAGGACATAAATAGCAATCAGAAGGAAACGTATTTTCTTTTTCCTCATCTATAGTTCTCCTCTTGGAGAGTTTTGCATACAAGGATACTTTTTGATCTGTTGATACTTCTCGTTGAATTTTATTACATTTATTTCTCAAGTTATTCAAAATTCTTTCCAGAAAATAATTATTCATACTCCTGATATTCAGGTTAAAGAAAACAAGTATATTCCTTTGTGAAGGCTTACTAACATATCATATGCCATGAACAATGTGAATAATTGTACAAAAACATTTGGAGCTTTAGGGATTTCTCAAACATTTCAGATAATTTTGTAACAGATTTCCAAGCAGATTAGGCACTGAAGAATTTAATCACATGAGATGCATAAAGAGGTTATATCTGCTTGCATGAACATAGAAATGTTAGTACTCAAGGGTGTACTGTACCTTTTAACATTAGAGTTGAGAATTGATATGCTGATTTCTGCAGTGTTGCTGCTTCTCAGAACATTTTTGAAACCTCATTCATGGAACTGACTTTAGAGCTAGTAGCTTATGAACCACATGAAGAAATTCATTTCATTACTTTATTGTCAGACCTCCTATTCTTCATTTCCACATTCCTGAGTTGGGTGTCTTTCCCACTTCAGACAAATTAGGCATTTGCTCCATTTCTTTTCTTTCAAATATGTATCCCAATGAATGAATATTTGCAATAATCACACTCACAGGTAGTATAAAAAACAAGTATGTGGTAATATCAAATATAATGCGTTATCTGTATGTGATGTATGACATCATATAATGATTTATTTAATTGCAGTGGACAAAAATGTTTAAAACCACTGAAAATACTTTTTCTGACCTTCAATAACCTGTTTACTTTTGTATCTCCTCTTGAGAAATTGTACTTTTCTCTAAAACACTACCAACACCAAACTCCAAAATTAACAACAGGTTATTGAAGATGAAACACATTATAAGAATACAGCTTTGCATACAAATTTTATTATTAAAATGTAGAACCAAATTATACCAATTTCATAATTGAGAAAACAGTGTTACGTGTTCAAGGATCTAAGATAATCTACTAAAATTTGTTTTTGTACTGCCACATTGCTTTTCCTAATTTTTTTTTTAAAGAGCAAAAATCACAGGTCAGAGTGATGCCAATGGTTTTAACATATACATATTGAGGATTTGTATTTTCTTGTCCTGTGCTCATTGAGACAGTATCACAGCATGGTCTCTAGACAAAACAAGCAAAAGATAATACAGAATACAGCAAAGTAGAGTAGGTCAATTAAAGTACTTATTAACAAGGAATTAAGGCTCAGTGGTTTTTCTTTGTGTGTGTACTGTATTCAACAGAGACGTTAGCATTTTCAACCTATTATTTCCCAACATGCCATTTACTGGAAATGCCTGAGGAACCTTGAAGAAGACTCAGAAGCAACCATACAAACTGATGTCAATGTACCTGTGTTATAAATGCATAGATTGTCTCATAGAAATCAATACTGCTTCTATATGGATAAAGAGAAAAGATCTTGATAACAATGAACCAAACCATAAAGCAATGACTGAAAAAGCTGTAATAAAGGCGGGACCCTTTGTGGAAGTGAACTATGGTGAAAGCCTTCTTAATAATGGGCCAACCCTATGGTGAGCCTGCGTGTGTAAACTGCTGTCTGGAAGTAGACTGTTCATTCATGTGAAGTAAATTAACACTTCCTGGGCACCAGGGTACCATTAGGCTCATTGAAACAACTTATTTGCTGTGGGCATCCTGTTGCCCTAGCACACCCCAATTCGCTGCAGGATCAGGCATAATACAAGTGTACGGTGCCAAGGAGCCAGACCTTAGTACCCAGTGAAGTGGCAGCAATTCATGGTAGTTAATTCACTTGGTTCACTGCTATAGCAAGAGCAGAAATTTTATCCTTAATGTCTGTGAGGCAGAGAAATTAGAGCAAGCTAATAATCCCTCGTGACAAATCATCCAAGCCTTTTAAAAATTTCTTATATGACTTTAGAGGCTTATTTCTTGATAACAAAGAGCAAAAGAAATAAAACAAACATTTTCTTTATTCTTTGAGGCAAAAAATCAGGAAGAAATCAGTTAATAAAGGCAACCTATATGTATATAGTTTCCCATCATTGACTACTTAAAAATTATAATACACATATAGATTAATATTAAAGTGAAAAGAAACTGGTAAAACCTCATAAATATGTGCTATCTCCACAAACCAGTGAGTTGGAGCATGTTCTACCTAATAAAACATGTTATTTGGAGAAAAAATTAACTAAAATACAGAGAGCATGTTTTCTAAATGTAGGGTAGTAGTAATCTGAACATAGATTGAATCGAAAGAGATTACTGAATTGTTGAATTGAATAGTTGGATGGTTGAATAGTAGGATGGTATTGATGATTTTTGTGTTCTGTTTTTTTAAAAGACAGCTTAGATCTTAATCAGTTATTGATTACAAACTGACAGTGAACCTAGATTTATCCATTTTCCAGTAATTGCAGTTTTAGCATGTACTATAAATAACCTCACAAATATACACAGTTTTATGCAACAGACAGGCTGTGCAACAAAAGTAAGAATTCTCTGCTAGAACAGAGGAAACTAGAGACCAACATTTCATTTTTTGCTTTCTAATCAGACAGATCTTTTTCAGCTAATTTAATAATTTTATGTTTGGATATGTGCGAATTAGAATTATGTATCTCAAGGTAAGTTAGTTCTTCTATTTATTTTTTCCTTAACTGAATCCTGTTTGAGCAAGGAAAACTTAATCATTTATTCTCTTCACCTTTAAAACAGAGCCGAAGCCAAAGTGTTCTGAAATTATGTTGACTGAAATACAAAATGAACACGGTGAATTTCTCAAAGCTGGGGCATGTTGGAAGCAATCATCTTGATTTTCTGCTAAGCACTAGTCATGCTAATTTCTACCAACAACAAATTTGATTAAATACAAAGAGGGTAAACATTTTTTTTCCTAACTTGCAACATTCTTAATGCTTAGAAACAGAAAATTTATCAACCAGAAATAGGTTTTCCTAAGCTTAAATTGAGGCCATATCGTTGTAAAGTTTGAAGTGAAATAAGCTTTATTTTCTCACATTTCCTTTTATTTCCATCCAAAGTGAGTGCCATGTTGATCGTGTGATTTTTATTTTCTTTATAAGACATAATAGCGAGTATCATCTCAGGGAAAATTTCATTGCTTCCATTCAAATTATATCCTGAATTAAGATCAGTGCCAAAATATCTGGATTGGAAACTTGAGGGAGAAAGAAAGCTTAGAAGATTTTGAGTATGAATAAAGGGGCCAAATACTTGCCTATAGTTTAAGAGTTATACTAATAAATTACCTTTAAAAGATTTAAATCAGATATGTTTCTGCTTTGAAAATCCATAAAGTCCAAACTATGAATTATTCAATTACTTCTTAGCTACAGAATAATATGGTGACTGTACATGTCTGGAATATTCCAACATGTGCTGATATCCATCAGGAGCTGCCCTGAAATACCCGCTGAGGTGCCCATGGACCCTGCATGTGGAAGATAGATTCCAGGAATAAATAATGTGAAACTCCTTGAGCTTACTGTGAACCTAGGTAGATACAGAAAAGAAATCTACTAGTCAAATCTCCACAGTGATAATAGTACATCATTTAAATTAGCTTTTTGTGTATACCATGATATTATAATAAATGTAGAATTCTATTGCTAATATTTATCAAAATGCAACAGGCTGGAGTTTAGAGCTGTACCTGGGGAAAAGCTAATAAAAATTATATTTTGAAATCCAGCTTGAAAAAATTAGCCTTGAGGTAATTTACTTGTTTGGGTATAAAAATAGTAGTTTATCACTTTAGAATCAACACCAAAAGCAGATGCCACCGTCTCATAAAATAAGCATCAGTGAAAGGGTAACATACACATTATCTGCAAACCAAACCTGCTGCCAATACAGTATGAGGAGGAAAACTCAGTGTGGGGCGGTGCGAGATGGAAGCCATTAGCCATATGGTGTGGTGGGAAGAGGGCCTCTGTGACTGGAGAACAGTTGTATCTTATATGCTTTATTAAATAATTATGCAATGGCAAGTAACAATTCTATAATTATTGGATGACTAGAAATATTTACATTAGTTCAGCTGCATTTCCTAGGTTGGAGGATGCATGTTCCATCAGGGGTTCATGTTCCATATCTGTTTTGTGTATGAAATGGGAATTGGTTGCCATATTGAATATTCAGGCCACATTCTTGTGGATCACCATGTGTGTCATCAAGGTACACAAGTCATTTAGGAATACAGGGACATATTCCTGCTAGATGTGCTTACCCACCTGTCATCTGTCAGTGAAAGCACTGCGTGTGGAGTACAGATTGTAAAATTTTTGTGTGATTTCCGTTGAGTGAGAAAAGAAAGTAGTATGACATCCAAAAATAGAGCCAAAAATGCAATAAAAATCCAGCAACTATGTTGTGTGACACTGTACAGATTCCTACTTAGATATTTTTAAAGCTTGCAGACTTTACCTTGATGCATTTCTATTTATACCAACGTTTTCCCTAAGGTAATTTTTATTTCATCTGTTCATTTACTGCACCCTTGATTAGCTAGTTGGACTACCCTCCACGAGGTACTTACTTAGACACAGTGTGCTGACTGTGTGCTGTGGGAGCATGAGCAGACGGGCGGCAATACTATATGCAGTGATGAGTCTGTGCTGTGGCGTGCCTGCCAGGGGTCTGCAAGGCACCTGTGTCTGCCATGGAGAGATGTGTTGTGCTTCATTAAAATACTACATGTAGGACAATAGCAATCTTGTGCTCACTTGAGCTCCCTTCTCGGTGATGGTATCTTAGAAAAAGTGATTGCATGCTTTCATGCTCAATTGCTTTAAAGACAACTTAGAATTTTGAAAATTTAATGTACAGTTTGCAAATGATACATATAAAAAGCAAAGAGACTGGGCATGTTGGCACGTGCCTGTATTCCCAGTGGGTGGGAGGCTGAAAAACAGGGAGGGTCACTGCAAACCCAGACTGTGTAGTGAGACCCTGTAGACTCTGTAATAAATACCTAAAAAAAGAAAACAACCACCCTCACCCCCCCCAAAAAAAAAACACCAAAAAAGTAAAATAATCCAAGTATTATGTTGATGTTGAAACAGTAGCCATAGATTTTGTTGTAAAGTTATGCCAACATTTCTCCACTGAAAAGCTAAAATGGCATCCTTATAGTCTGAACATCTAGTTGATAACACGATTGATCCTATTATTGTTTGATGCATAATTGTTTATGTACTGCCCTTATGCTATGCCCACCTTAATGTTATTTAAATAGGAAAGATGAAAATAAATAAACGACAGTCATTAAGGTTGACTATCAATACAGCAATCGCACAGTGGGATTTCATTCACACCTTTGTTTCTAATAGTCATACTCATGCATTACTTAGTGAAATTAAGGACAGAGTTCTTTAATAACTACAGTGTGATTCACTCTGACATCTTGCTGACACAATGACCAGAGACACTGCCAGTGCAGACTCATCCTTACTGAGGATAACTTGGAGCAGAGGTTCTGGAGGGCTTCCTAGACCTCAGTAGTCATTCAGGGCAAGGAAGAAACAAAGGCATATGCATTGTATAAGCCACCAAGACCTTCAAAGCTTCTCAATATAGTTTGCCACTAAGAAACAAAAAAATAGATCAGGAAATCTGTGATATTATAGATGCTAGAAGTGTGACCAAGTTAACTTTAAGGACAATATTTAAATTAATTTTAACTAAGCAATATTAGAAAGTGGAGTATTCTGCTTCTTTCCCTATTTGTGAGTCAAGTGCCATAATGGGTTACCAGAGACGTCTGGGGCCCATTGAGGGGTGAGGTGGAGGTGGTACAGTTGCAACCCTGTCTTTCTTCATTTCTGGTCTTGGGCATCCTGGTTTCTTATGCCCAATCAAATCTAAGGAATGTATCATTTTTTTAATATAATGAAAGAAAGTTTAGGGAGCCCTGGTATTTGTGAATAGGTGTGGCAAAAGTCATGCAGGAAGCATGTGTAAAGAACAAAAATTTTGGAAGTACTAATTGTACAAAACATTGAAGGAGAAAATACAGTAATATGCAGGGCTTTCTATAAAAGTGTCAGATTTACTAAGTAATTTGCTAGCTTCTCCCTTTGTTTTCTTGTGTACATATTTATGACTTCTTCCATTCATCTGGACACTCAACTACTCAAAAGTTTTCAAGTGTCTGCAGTATATTACAGGGATTAAATGAGAAGGAATAAAAAATGAACAGCATATTGTCGTATGGTCTCTCAAGTAACTGACATTTCCATAGGAAAGGAATGCAATTAGAATAAAATATCATAAGTGGTATTATAATTAGCATGAACTGGGGATATAATTTTATGTAGTCCTTGAAGAAACAGTGGGATAGACAATATCACCATTATGTATAGAGGAGGATAGTGATTTTAAGAGAATTGGAATGGCATATTTAAAATCTAGAAAGTATTAGAAAAAGATATGAATCTAGTATTGTAGAAGAAAAGCTATTGTACATTTGTAAAGACTACCTTTGTTTACAGCATTGTCCAAAAGTTGTCCTACCTCAATGGTGTGTCTGTTGGTTGGCAGTGTGACGTAAACATGACATTAACCCTCAGGCCATTGAGTCGGAGACCTCATTCTCATTCAGATTTGTTCCCACGCAGTTAAGTTCTGCCTTCCAGTGAGTGTGTGAGTGTATATGTGTGTGTGTGTGTGTGTATGTGTGTGTCTGTGTGTGTAATATAAACTTGTACAAAATTTCCGAGGAAATAAATTCTAATGGTGGTTTTGTATTATTGGGTGGGGTGAGAAGGAATTGAGTGAAGGGAATTAAAATTTGAGTTAGTACTTAAGGAGATTTTAGACTTAAAATGAAACATTTGTTGTCAAGAATAACACCTAGGGCTGAGAAGATAACTCAGTGGTAAGTGCCTCCTAGCAAGTGCAAGGTCCTGAGTTGCAGCCCCAGTACCACAAAAAAAAAAAGAAGAGGGAGAAGGAGAAGGAGGAAGAGAAGGAGAAGGAGGAGTAAAAGGAGGAGGAGGAGTAAAAGGGGGAGAAGGAGGAGGAGGAGGAGGAGAAGAAGAATATTCCATATTCAGATATTAATCATATCTAACATTTATTAAAAAGGAAGTCTGTCAGTTTCATAGACATTTTTATCAAAATGGGAACCTTGATGCTACACTTTTCAGACAGACATTGTGCTTTAGAAAATCCTTAATTCTAGTCCTGTGTAGGAACAGTTTTCTTTTTTGTTTTTTCTTTTCTTCTCTTTTCTTTTTTTCAAATGCATCTGGTACAGGGTCTATAGAGTCTACAGGATCTCATTATGTAGATCGGACTCAGAGTGATTCTCTTGTTTTCAGCTTCCCAAGCACTGGGGTTACAAGCACGTGCCACCACACTCAGTCTCAGTCGCTATCTCAGTGCACTTCTGGGGCGGAGCTGACACTGGAGATTGAACCCCGATTGCTGTACTCGACCTAAACAGATGCCTTAGTCCCCTGAGCTATGTGGCTAGCCCTTTTCTCTGCTTTATTAATAAGCAGACATGTTAGTTCTTTGCTTTTCATTTGTGAAACAAGAGCAAAGTTTCACTGAATGTCATACAAGGTTGTTGTTGTGATGCTGTATGATTTCTTCAGCTTTGCAAACTATTGGGGTTACTAACAGAAATCTGAAGCCCCGAGTGCTTCAGAGGTGTGCATGTGCGGGAAACTAAAATGCTGTGAGGTTATATTCAAGATCACACACACTGTGGCAGAAATCACAAGTGTCACTCTTTCCAGTTCTTCTTTCAGAGATTTCTTTTGTCACACAGGTACAATATTTTACCACTTCATCAAAGTACTTCCAAGAAACCTGACTGTATTTCTCTGAGCATAAAACATGGTTTTGAGTGATTTGAAGCAATATTGTCTTATGGAGTGAGATATAGTGCTTAATATTTACATGTAGCATTGGTGAATATTCAGTATTTGGTTGGATTTTTCCCCCTCAGGCTGGTATTTCTGCACATGTGTGTGCACGTCTATGCGCATGTGTGTGTGTGTACATGTGTGCACATGCACGTGCTAAATGCCTGAAGCACGCTGGCTAACAAGTGTCTGTGATTTCTTCTCTCCCATTGTAACACATAGAAACATCCTGATATGACAACAATATGTATTTCTCTCTGTAGTGAGTAAATAATACTACAAGGAAAAGAAGTTTTATGAGAAATTCTCTGGATAATATATTAGCATCTGTAGTTACTAAGAGTAATTCTGCACATTATCACTCAAGAATTATTTAGTGTGACACACAAGGAAAATATTTGTATTCATGAACATATACTTAATGGTAAAAACAAACATAAGAAACATGTAATTGGAAAGATGTATAAACTCCTGACAGAGGATGTAAAGCTTCTCACCATGGCAAACATTTACAGTCTCCCCATTATAAACAACCTGATTTTCATCGATGAAAGCAGCTGGCAGAAACTGCTAGAGCAGTTATTTTATTTTACCAGGCACTGCTAGCAGAGATACCACTTTCATTTTTGTCAGCATTTGTAGTGTAAATGAGGAGCAGCCTATCATAAAATAACGCTAGGAAGATCAAAGAAAGCAATCCCAGCTACCAAGCTAACATCATTCTGGGGAAATATTTTTTTATTATTATTATGGTTAATAATGTAATCAAGCCAGAAACCTGTCTAGAAGTTGGAGTTGTCAAATTACTGCTAATATTACAGGATACCTAATTGATAGCAATATGACAAGGAAGATTTGGGTGTATAAGGACAAAAGGGCTAATAAAATATTTACAAAGTATTATGTAGTTTTGATTAGAGAGCTATGTATATTTTCTCAGAAAAAACAAATCGGGGCTGCAACTGAAAATTTAGCATTAAGATAGAAAGAGCAGGACATAAAAGGATAAAAACCAAAAGGGTTGTTTCAGACAGAAATCTTTGATTTCATTCTTTAAAGACCAATTACTTTTTGTCCCCTGTGGGAGGAGGAAAAAAATAAAACATTCTCTTTCTTAATAGCAAAATCATTCTAATACTTTTCTGATTCATTTTATACTTAGCAGATTACAGCTTTAGTCATCAGGGAGAAAGAGCCCCACAAACTGACAGACCTGAAATCATGTCCTTTGATTGTAATTGACAGAAAAAAGCATTTAAAGAAAAGAAAAAAATATTTTATTCATCTTTGATTACACTGTGATGTGATTTGGTGACATAATACAGCTGGGAACGGCGGCAAGAAAGGCAGTAATTCCTACTTGAGGACTTGACATGCTGGCGCGTATGCATCTTCATACCAGTGCCCCAAGCTACAATAGGCTCCTTGATGGTGGCTAGACAAATAGATACACAGACTGTTAGAATTTAAATGGCAAACAGCTCTAAAGCAACATGTCTTAAGGCAGTGTGTTTCAGTACTAAATGCTTGACAACTACACATTTGACGGGACCTAGAATTAAATCTACTGAATTTAAACATTTTACAGTACAAGCATACCCCAATTTAAGCAACACTTTCTTAAAATAATGAAAAATAAATGGTTATACACAATAGCTCTTTAAAGATTCATGCCTTTAAAAAATGTTATTGTGAGTATGTAATTCAACCAAACCATATGAGTTTGACCTAATTTTTTAAAAAAATGCGATAGCTTCTTCTCTTCCTACTCTGACTTGTTTGCTTCTTCAGGTAAGATGCTTTAATCTACATTTTTAACATTAATAAAAAGTACATGGTATTATGACTGCAACACTGTCATCCATTTGGTCTGTAATATATAGGACAGTATGTCCCCTGTAAATAATTATTTCATTATATTTAACTCAAATATTTGAACAATATTTCTTAAGTTTTGTTCTTTATCTTCAGTGGTATAATTAAAATAATTTCGCCATGTTCATCTGCAAATGATTTCCTAAAAGCCAAATTTTAAAGAAGATCTACCATCAAATATATCAAAGAGAATGTGTTTTGTGAAGAAATGAAAATATATTAAGAATGTAAAAGGGATTTACCAGATAATATTAGTTTACTAAATTTTCTGTTTTTTCTTAAAGCCATATAAGCCTGTGAGGCAAGAACATCTACTGCTTAGGAGTATTTTCAGTGCTTAGGTAGATACATTCTGACTATCACCAGTGCATGCATATGGGTGTGTGGCCACGAGGAGAGCTCATACCTACCCGAGGAGGACTTATAACGGAGTTACAGTTTCCAAAGAAGATGATGAATTGCCAGTGCATGATGATATTTATATATGTAAATCACCTATTTGAATCTGCAAGTTAATTTTGTCTAGAAATGTCAGACTAATTATAAACTCTATGCTGCATTTACCTGAATGCCCCTAAAGGTCTTTAAATCTAAAGATTTCAGGTTACAGAAGGTCGGTTCGGTTGTTTCAAATGGACTCTATCAGTCATACCCTTACTGGCAATCGAGATACCATCTCTGCAAATGCAGGTACGAGGCAGGATGTTGTCGGTCTCCCCGTGAAAGGCAGACCCCTCATATGCCCATTTCAGTTCAAAGTCCTGGATTATTTTGCTGTCAGTCAATACAAAAACATGTGCCCCACTGGCATAATCCCAATAATTATCTAAAGGGACCTAAGTTAAAATGTTCCAAACCAAGCAAGTGTAGATACACATACCACTTCTCACCAGATCAACATATATCTCCTTCAGTTTTCAATACTTATTCTTCAAGTCTGTCTGTCTATCTGTGTGTCTGCCTTTGTTGGTGTACTCATTCGGACTGATCAAGTGCGTTTTTGCTACTGGGACAGTATAGAATTACATAATTAAGCAATAAAGACCCTCAAAACATAGTTAAAACATCTGTAACAGCAGTTCATGCCCCATATTTTCATCCTTTTACATGAAGGCAGAGTGTAGGTCTTTTCATTGATACTCAGTCTCATATGTATGCATATGTAATGAAATTATATATAATTTATTGTACATATATAAATTTATTATATATAATTTATTATTATTATATTTAGTACAGGGTCTCACTACATAGATTGGACTCCTAGCGATTCTCCTGTTTTCAGGCTCCCAAGAACTGGGATTACAGGTGCGCGCCACCATGCCCAGTCTCAATCACTGTCTCAGTGTGCCCCAGGGGCAGGGCTGGCATGGCACGTAGGGGATTGAACCCCAGCTGCTGCACTCTGCCTAAGGAGGTGCTTTAGTCTGCTGAGCTATCTGGCTGTCCCTACAACTTATTATATATGTATATATATATATATTTATATATGTATTTATATATGTATATATAAATATATAAATATAAATATATATATTTATATATGTATTTATATAAAATTTATGCAGTTGTGCTTCCAAATATTATGAAAGCAAAATAGGGAGAAATAATACTTTTCTTGTTGGAACTTCAATATTCCATTTTAATTTGCACTAACTTTGCTTTCCATTTACCACGGAATATTCTGCTAAACTATTTGAATTTTCCTCCTTCATTGTTTATTCATGTAGATGTATAGTTTTTAAAAATTCTGTTTGGCTAACATCATAAGATTTTTTTTTTGTTGTTATCGTTGGCTTTTTTTTTTTTTTTTTTTTTTTTTTTTTTTTTTTTTTTTTTTTTTTTTTTTTTTTTTTTTTTTTTTTTTTTTTTTTTTTTTTTTTTTTTTTTTTTTTTTTTTTTTTTTTTTTTTTTTTTTTTTTTTTTTTTTTTTTTTTTTTTTTTTCAGGACTGGGGTGTTCAACCTCATGAGCTTGCACTTGCCAGTCAGGCACTTGTGCCACGGAGCTATCTCCCCAGCCATTTAAGTTATTTTAATGATAGGAAAATTCAATGGTATTCCCATTTCTGAGATTTTCCTACAGATAATGCTTGGTAACTTTATACACCAAACAATGCTGCCCAATGTATACTTAAATTCCTGTTCCACGAAATAGTTTTCTGTTATAGAAAAACAGCATTGGGAAACTCAAGGGGGCTTAAATTCCTGTTCCATTTTTGTTATTTAGAAGCCTCTTTCACAAAATGCTTTTCTGTTTTTTAAAATGTATTTATAAGAAAATAATTTTAAGCAAAATACTTTATTCAGTATTTCCATATACAGATAGCAAAATAGGAAATATGAAAACTTTATTTGCATACTATATCACATTTCATTAATATAATTTTATTTTGGCTGAAACCATGTGAAAATTAAGAAATCGATTTACTTTCATGAAAACTTTAATGTTGGGCTAGGGAGTAGCTCAGCGGTCTGAGCATCTCCCTGGCAAGTGCCACGATCTGAGTTTGAACCACTGTACCGCAGGCCCTGTGGACCCAGGAACTCTGTGTGCACCCTGCTGGCCACCAAAACTGGGAGTGGTTTAAAGAAAATGATATAGCCTCGTGTAATTGCAGAACTTCAGAGGCTTAAAAAAGGAGGCTCTCTATGAGTCTGAG
>PVJA010025328.1:0-10754 GCA_004027025.1 Myocastor coypus
AAGGGCAACAAGGATAGCCAATATTTTGACCCTAGCCCCTCTCAGTCAGTGAGGACTCAGGACCTAAGAAAACTTGTGCTGTAACATCCTATAACTCATGGGGGGTCATAAATTCTCTGTTCAAGGAGATTATGGGGCCTCAGAGTAAAGGGATCAACGATGTATAGTGTGTCTAAGGAGGGTCACCTTGAGAAAAAACATTCTCTCAGGCTTTCACAGAAAGCAAACTGGTCAAGCAATGTCCATGACTCATCCAGATTCCTGACACTGACAGCAGTTCTACAAAGCATGTACATAGTTTCAGGGTAAATCCTGAGTGAATTTGATGGGCCTTGTCAGATACAGCAGTTACATATTTTATTATATAGGTCTTGCTTTAACTTGGTCTTAACCATCCAGCTGAAAATTGTAACCAGGAGATATAAAAAGCAAAGCCATATTAATAGCCTGAGCTGTAAAAGGCTCAAGTCAACAACCTCCAACGTTGCCAGTTCTGCTAATAACTCACTACTATTATGGACTATTGGACTATAAATACAACTACTTTCTCTTAGTTCAATGAGAAGAATTATTTGTACTAATAGTGTTTAGAAAATTTATGTCTGCATGTTACACTCTGAGCAAATATTATGAAGACAATATGCATTGTATTAGTTATTGTGGTTTTCCTACTTATGTGTTTTGAAACTGTCTCATTGTTATTTTATTGTCATTAACATTTTTTAAAACAGAACCACTCTGTAAAGGTCATCACAAGGCATCCAATAAATGGTTGTAGGAGGTTGTCTGATGTAAACAGCCTTGGAGGAACGTTAACTTGGAAATGGGAGCTGGATGTGTTGGGAGCTAAGAAAAACTGTGAAGAGACTTACTAAAAATATTAAGATTATTTTGGCTATATATTAAAGAACCCTGAAAAGAAATGATGGCAGGTAGGATGGGGGAGAGGCTACATAGGATGAAAAAGCGTGAAGGGTAGAATTCCTGACGTTGCCATCCTGCCTGGTATGTGGGGTTGTGGAGCCATTCTACAGAAGTCTGGGAAGTTACTGATGAGATGATTTGGATTAGGGTGACAGATTTTCATAGGGGTAAGGAGAATAAGGTGGAAAGCAGAGCAAAAGTAGGGGAGCATGTGAAAGAGAAAGGATGAGTTCATTAAGCGCTGGCCTTGTCAGCCTCTGTTCCCATAGCACTCCACATGAATGGATGCAGAAGGTGCTCGGTGAAATTTCCTTCCTAACTCCCTCCTTTCTTTCCTCCTTTCCCTTCTCTCTCTCCCTCCCCCTCCTTCCCAGCATCTTTCCTCCCTTTCTTCTTTCTTCCTGTTGACCGGTTGAATGAGTAAGTGAATGTGGAGAGAAAGGGAAAAGAAAAGGAACAGACGGTACTGTAACATTTTAAGCTGAGAATATAGCTCAGCAGCACAAGCGGCTGCTTGGCAAGCTTAAGGTCCTGAGTTCAATTCCCAGTACCAAATTAAAAAAAAAAAATTTCCCTCTTCCCAGTAATATCACATTTCTATGTATACACCTTTCTTCACTTTGATATTTGTAATGTGCCTATTATGAGAAAGCATGTTAGCACTTCGAAGAAATATACCACAAGGATGGTAGCAAAGCTACCTCCTCTTGTAGATGATGCTCAGAGTAAGCCAATTCTATATAGGAGTGTTCTTTATTGAAGCCCATTTAACTTCTTTGCAGATTAACTGAAGCTAGCTCCTTTCCTTGAAAAGTTCCCGGAATACTGGTGGTTAGGGCGTCTCTAGCATGTCCCAGTTAACCTGCCCTGCTCCTTCCAAAGCCTTGTGGCGTGCTGGTTTCCCAAGAGTCAGTTATGTTTTTGCAAATCTTACTTATCCCAATTACACTTGTTATGTTCAGTTAAGCATTTAACATTGAATAGACTAACGAAATCTGAATGCCAAAATGAGGTGGAGATAAAAATGAACAAAACAAAGTCCCCTATTCCAGGAAACTCACATTTAAGTGAGCTCACATCTAAACTCACACATGAATGAATCAATAGTTTTCTCATTAACCTTTTGGTTTACATTTGTAAATTATATCATATTTCTGTTTGTTTTCATAACTAATAATAACTTATTTTAGTGTTTGCATGCCATGGAGATCCAAGTCATGATACAGTTTCTACCTGTAATTCTTATGCAACTCTTCCGAGTTCTCACAAACATGACCCATGAAGATGACGTTCCCATCAACTGCACCATGTGAGTTTTGGTGTTATAATACAATCAAGCTATTTATTTAAGCTCTTTTTTCCTTTCAATGGAAGCTTTCATTGCTATAAACTTCCTCTGTACAACTGCGTTTGCTACATCCATTCAGTTTCATATGTTGTATTCCCACTGGGGTTTGAGGATATTTTTAAATTTCTATTTCAATTTCCTTTTTTGGCTGATCAGTTGTTCAAGAGCATGTTAATTCTCACATACTGGATTTTCCACAATTCCCCCTGTTACTGATTTCTAGTGGTACACCACTGTGGCTGAAAAGGATACCTCATATGAATTCAGTTTCAAATTTTTTCAGACTTGTTTTGTATCCTAACATGTAATCTATCTTGAAAAGTATTCCTCATAGACATGATTAGAATGTATATACTTTTAGCCGGGCGTGGTGGCTCACGCCTGTAATCCCAGCACTTGGGAGGCTGAGGCAGGAGGATCGCTGCGAGTTCGAGGCCAGCCTGGGCACAAAAGTGAGCTCAAAGCTAGCCTGAACTGCACAGTGAGACCCTGTCTCAAAAAGCCAAAAAAAAAAAAAAAAAAAGAATGTATATACTTTTGCTGTCATATGGAATGTTCTGTATATGTCTGTTAGATCCTTTTAATTTAAGTGTAGTTTGAGTCCAATATTTCCATATCAATTTTCTGTCCAGTTTATTTGTCCATCATTGAAGTGGCATATGGAAGTTACTTATCACTGGTGTATTATTACTTATTTCTTCCTTTATGGCCATTTTAATATATAAGAAACCAAATATATAAATTTTAATTGAACTTTTTCATGGTATCCATTGTAGTAGCCACCAGGCACCTGTGGCCATTGGGAACGTCATGTGTGGCTAGTTCAGTGCAGGAGCTGAATTTTAGTTATGTTTCATTTTAATTTTAATTAATTTAAATAGCCATACATGACTAGTGACTCATACTGGACAGCATGTGTCACTGAACCATAATATTTTTTGAAAAAAATTGTATTCCAGCCGGGCGTGGTGGCGCACGCCTGTAATCCCAGCACTTGGGAGGCTGAGGCAGGAGGATCAATGCGAGTTCGAGACCAGCCTGGGCTACAAAAGTGAGCTCAAGGCCAGCCTCAACTGCATAGTGAGACCCTGTCTCAATAAGACAAAAAAAAATTGTATTCCCATAAAAATAAATAAGAACATATTGTGTAGTCAAGTAAAAACTGCCCCTGACTTTTAAAATTAAAATAGGACACTTCAGGGGGATGTGGTGGCACACTCCCATAATCCAGCCCTCTGGGAGGTTAAATCCAGGAGACTGCAAGAGCAAGGCCAGCCTGGACAACACAGCTGTGTACTGAGACTCTGTCTCAAAATAAAATTAATAAAAGGACTAAAATGAAAATGAAACTCAGCACCCCTGGGTTCAACATCTAGATAGATAGATAGATAGATAGATAGATAGATAGATAGATAGATAGATAGATAGACAGACACAGACAGGCAGGCAGACAGAGACAGATGGACGGACGGACAGACAGACAGACAGACAGAGACAGGCAGGCAGGAGATTTTTTAAACCTTGCGCGCCGTGCTGGCTGTTTTGGGCTTTGCTTTCTGTGGTTGTTCGAGCCTCTTCCACCAGGCCGCAACCTATGCACAGCTGCATGCTGTTTGTTCATCTCTGTTTTGGGGACAGTCTGGTTGAAAGTTAAAGAAACAGTATTGTAATTCAAAACGTGGTTCTTAGACCAGCAGGTTGAATTTCACCTCAGATCTACAAAATCAGAAGCTTGGAAGAGGAGCTAAGCAGTCTGTTAAGAACTCGCTGGATGATTCTGATGCATAGTGAAATCTGAGAGCCACTGCTAGGCTCTTAAATTTAACCATTTAACTAAATTTTACATTTAACGCTCCTTTTAGTTCTTATCATTGTGCCTGCCCTATTTCTCCCTTCCCCCTTTCCTATAATTTATTTTTCCCTTTATTCTCATGTAGAGGGATTTCATTATTTACCATAATTGAGGTCTTCGAGTAGCTATGACCAAATATACATCAAACACAGGGATTTAGAAAAGAAATGAAATGTCTGAGCAACAAATAAAGGCCTTTTGAACCAAGAGATTAATTTTACAAGACTCTAAGCATGTTAGATTCTGAAACCTTTGTTAGCCCCGAAGCACCATTATCTCTTACGTCTTCTCATTTTTAGTTGTTCAGGCAGTGTTAAGTATTTGGGGGGCGCTCAACACAATGATATGCTTTGTTAGTCGCGCTACAGTAATTGTAGTCCAGCATGCTGACTTCTGTGAATATCATTTCAGGGTTCTCCTACACATCGTATCCAAGTGCCATGAAGAAGGCTTGGATAGTTACTTAAGATCCTTCATTAAGGTTTGTGGACTCAGATTCTTACCAAGTGGTCTGTTTGATAGGAGCATTTTGGCTTATGGTTCCTTTCCTCTGTTTGCAGTATAGCTTCCGACCTGAAAAACCCAGTGCTCTTCAGGCCCAGCTGATACATGAGACCCTGGCTACTACAATGATTGCAATACTGAAACAGTCTGCAGATTTCTTAGCAATAAACAGACTACTAAAGGTAACCACATGGGACATGACCGAGAACAAAAGCAGCCATAAATGGACTTGTTTGGTACCCTCCTGGCTGAGTTCTCGGTTTTCAGCATTTTCTCACATAACTCCTATCCCTAAACCTATGTGCACAAGCATCTTTTTTCTGAGGTTCTCTACAGAACCTTCCTCTTTCCTGCCCACCCTGGCGCTCAGTCAAATGCAAAACAGAACAAATCTGGATCCCATGAATCTAGGTCAGACTCCTATATTCATTGCACCCATTCTGTAGCCTCGGGTGACTTATTTAGTATCTCTGAGCTTACACTTCCTCATTTGTAAATCACTGGTAATGGATTAAACACATAGTTCCTGACACATAGCAGGCACTTAATAAAACATAAATCTTATTGTTATTATTTTTAAATTTTCTTTTTTAAAAACCCCATTTATTTATTTGGTACACAATCTCTCTATGCAGCTCAGACTCATAGTGATCCTTCTGACTCAGCCTCCCCAGCATTGAGATTACAGGCTTGTGCCATCACATCCAGTTTCAGTGGCCAGCAAGGCATGTGGTACCAGGGATCAAACTCAGGTCCTTGTACTTGCAAGGCAGGTGCTTAGACCACTGAGCTATCTCATCAGCCCATAAAAATCCTTTTATAAGCCAGGTACCTTTGTATACATCTTCTTGAGGGCCTTCTCTACCTTTCAAATGACATAATGTGAGCAAACATGGCATCCACTCAGGGGGCACTGTGTTGTGTCAAGGCCAAGGTCAGGCCCCCCACAACACACACACTGAGTGCATGTGTGATGAGACACTTGGGAGAGAATTTTAAAATAAAAGCAACATGAGCTAAACTTTAGTGTATTCTGATTGCCAGATATGGGTAATTCAAAAGAATGTCAGTGAGAAAATAGACCTCCTCCTCACTCGGGCAAGCAATCTTACCTGTCCCTTGTATATCACTAATCAACTTTACGGCACAATAGTACTTTCTGGGGAAACAGTTTAAAGACACTCTCTGATACGTGCCTAGTGAATTTCAATTATTTGAAAACAATGATAAAATTCAGACATCAAATACATGTAGATTTAAGTTTTGGCAAGCTTCAAAGATTTGGGTAACTACTAAAGACTTTTTGTTTTGTTGTAGTACTCATGGTTTTTCTTTGAAATAATTGCAAAGTCCATGGCCACATACTTGCTGGAAGAGAATAAAATTAAGGTAAGCAGGCTTAATAATAATAATTTTGTTTTATTATATTTTAATTACTGAATAATATTTGTATATAAGGATGATGTGTAACAAAGAACACTAGTTATCTTACATATAGCCATGACAGGTAGATTGCCTTTGTATCAAGTGGCTCTGAGTCTTCTGCTTTTTATTTTTTTATTTTTTATTTTTATTTTTTTTTGTCTTTTTGAGACAGGGTCTCGCTATGCAGTTGAGGCTGGTCCTGCACTCACTTTTGTAGCCCAGGCTGGTCTCGAACTCGCACCAATCCTCCTGCCTCAGCCTCCCAAGTGCTGGGATTACAGGCATGAGCCACCACGCCCGGCTTACTTTTTAAAATTTTGCTTATAAGAATAACATTCTCATTGCACCAATAAGAGGTTTCACAGTTCATATAGTCTCACAGTCCTGTCTGCAAGCTTCCACATAGATTCTTTACTATAATAATTTCCTATGTAACATGCGTCATCCTTGAGACTTTCCTTTGTCTTATAATTTAAAACTGTATATTTTGAAAGATTTATTTAGAAAAAGAACAAGTACCAAATTAGAAATAACCTTTGCTAGAAATGTTTAAAGCAGGTACAAAGTTAAAAAAACAACTTTATGCAATATGTACATGTGTTCTGTTATGTAGTGCATACATTTAATTGTTTTAAAATTTTAGTTTAAAAGTACACATTGAGGGCTGGGGAGATAGCTTGGTGGCATAAGTGCGTACATGGCAAGTGCAAGGTCCAGAATTCAGTCTCTGGCCTCTCATGCCATTCTGGCCCAGAAGCCAAGTGTGGTGGTGCACACTTATAATCCCAGAAATGGTGAGGCTGAGACAGGACAATCATTAGGAGCCCAAATTGCATAGTGAGACCCTGTATCAAAAAATAAATAAATAAAAGGTATAGGTTAAGAATCCCTTATTTAAAATACTTAGGACCAGAAATATTTCCTATTTCAGCTTGTTTCAGATTTTGGAATATTTGAACACATACAATGAAATACCTTAGAGATAGGATCCAAGTTGAAACACAAAGTTCATATCCTCCTTATATATCTAGCCTGAAGGTAATTTTATGAAATGTCTGATGTCACCGTCACATGATATCAGGTGTTGAATTTTTCACTTGTGTTTGATATTCTAAAAGGTTTGAACTTTGGAACATTTCACAGTTTTGGATTAGGGATGCTTATCTAGTATAAAGAAATCTATTTCATTATAGAAACCACAAAGCTAAGACTTAGTAAAAACTATCTGCTGCAAGTCATCATTTAATGGAAACTTTAGTAGTGTAAGGTTGCTGAAACTGAGGCACATGCTTACTTTGTGTTCCAGGAAGACACAGAAAGAAAAAGCTGAGATATTTCTCCATCTCAAGAACATGTTATTCTACACTTGGGTTGGAATGACCCATGCTTACTGATAATTGAAATCAGGATATTAGGAGATCAGAGGCCAGGGAAATAGCTCAGTGGCATAAACGCCTGCCTGGCAAATGGAAGGTCTAGAGTTCAGTGCCTGGTACTGCAAAAATAAGCAAATAAATATAAAAATAATTCAGCCAGTTCTAGTAAGGATCTAGAATAAAGTATATATTGAACTAATGATACCATTTTTTAGGTAGGAGAAAAATACTGCAGTTTTTCTCAGAAAATATGTAGAATGTATTTGAAAGTAAAAGTGTCAGATGTTTTATACCTTTTGGAAATCTTTATTTTGTCTCCTTATTTCATTTAAGCTTCCCAGAGGCCAAAGATTTCCTGAGGCATATCATCATGTCTTACATTCATTGCTGCTTGCAATAATTCCTCACGTGACTATTCGCTATGCAGAGATTCCTGAGGAGTCCAGAAATGTGAATTATAGTTTGGCTAGCTTCCTGAAGGTGAGTTAAAGTAAGCCAGAATATGGTAAGACACTATTCTTCATTGCCAGCATCTTGAAAACCAAACCAAAAATTCACCATCTAACGATTCAGCGGGTCTCCCTAAGGCTGTTGGGAGGCCTGGTGAGATAGCACAGCCATCTAAGCGCCTGCTTAGGCAAGAACAGGGACCTGGGTTCGAAATCCTGTAAACTCCAGCGAACTCCAACAATCGCCAGCAATCTCCAGCAATCCTCAGCACCCGCGCTGCACCGGCCCCGCCCCCGGGCGCACGCTGCGCCGGCCCCGCCCCCGGGCGCACGCTGCGCGCAGGCCCTGCGTGGCCGCCAACAATGGGGAGGCTGAGACTGGAGGGATTACTAAGAGTCTCAGCTGCTTAGTGTGACTTTGGAGTAAATATTTGTTTGTTTGTTTGTTTGCTTTGTGGTACCGGGGATCGAACTCAGGAACCTGCACTTGCCAGGCAAGCGCTTATTCTACTGAACTATCTTCCTGGTACGCTGTAGTAAATACATTAAAAAAAAACAAAACGGGCCCGGCAGGATGGCTCAGTGGTCTAAAGCGCCTGCTTAGGAAAGCTTAGGCGGCTGCAGGGAATGCGGTTCGATCCCCGCCACCACATGCTGCGCCAGCCCTGCCCTCAGGGCAGGCTGAGCCGTCCATAAAAATAAATAAATGAACAAACAAAAGTTCTGAAACAAGAAAAAAAAAAAAAAACTAAGGGTTTGGGGAGACAGCTCCATACAACAAGTGTCTGCCTGGCAAGTAAAAGGTCATGAGTTCGAACCCCGGTCCCGCCAAAAATAAATAAGGCTGTTGGAATAGCAGCTTACTTTAAACCAAAATACATAATGAATTAAATCTGAAGTCCCAGGTGGCTAACTTTGAAAGATGTTTCAGATGTATTTCAATTTTCCTGCTTCTAGATAGGGCACATATTGGGGCTGGGGAGATAGCTCCGTGAGTTCAAACTCCAGTCCCACAAAAGAAAAAAAAAAAAAAAAAAAAACATACAGGCTCCTTTGTGCCAGGCGTGGTGGCACACACCTGTAATCCCAGCACTTGGGAGGCTGAGGCAGAAGGATCAATGTGAATTTAAGACCAGCCTGGGCTACAAAAGTGAGCTGAGGGCCAGCATGAACTGCATAGCGATATCATGTCTCAAAAAGACAAAAAAAATAAATAAAAATAGATAGAGCACATACTTCCTAGGTTACCCGTACCCACCACTCCTTACTGTACTCTGATCCTCTTTCCACACCCAAATCTCTTCTCTGATCCCTGTTCGCATTTATTTATTCACCTCTTTGCATTTAGTACAGGATCTACAGGGTTTCCAAATCTCTGATGCCTGTTCGCATTTATTTATTCATCTCTTTGCATTTAGTACAGGATCTACAGGGTCTCACTACACAGATCAGACTCATAGTGAGCCTCTTGTTTTCAGCCTCCCATTCACTCAGATTAGAAGCTCATGCCACCATGTCCAGTCTTAACCACCATCCTCAGCACGCCCTCAGGCAGGGCCAGCAGTGCGCACCAGGAATTGAACCCTGGTCCCTGTGTCTGCCTAAGTAGGTGCTTTAATCTGCTGAGCTATCTAGCCACTCCCTGCTCCTTGGCTTTTGAGTTTGCATGTTTTGAGCTGAAGCAACCTATTTGGTGATATAGGAGGAGTTTAATACATGTAAATGAAAATTATTACTTTTGATTATTGCAATTCTTTTATTTGAGAGATACTAGAAGTCCCTATGTTTGCCAAAAAGAGCATGTTTATCACTGTTACATTTTGCTGTTGTCAGTATGTAAGTAGCAGTAGTAAAATGTCACTGTTTCATCAAGAAACAATGGGTGTCTGCTTGACAAGTGCAAGGTCCTGAGTTCCATATCCAGTTCTGAAAAAGAAAAAGGAAAGAAAGAAATAATGAGGCTAGGGAGACAGCTCAGTAGAATAAGCACTTGCCTGGCAAGCACAAGGGCCTGAGTTCAATTCCTGGTTCAGAGAGAGAGAGAGAGAGAGAGAGAAGGACAGAGACAGAGACAGAGACAGAGACAGAGACAGAGAAAAGAAAGACATTTGATTGGCTAGCATAGGCATGGGTTTTTTTTTTTAACACAATTAGATTTTACTATTACCTTTTTCCTCTTAGCTTATCATGCCTTACATTAAGAACTTCATCATCAATAATCTCTTTCAGCAATGTTAGTGTCTAACATAGTTTTTAACTAAAATTTGCAACTACGTTTCAGATCTGCTGGCTGCGTTTCCCAGGATGCTCTCAATCTCCTACCTCACCCTCCTGAGTATCTGGGCCAATAGGCAAGTGCCACTTTGCCTGGCTCAGACTGTGGTTTTCTAACACCTTCTTGTCAGAATTAAAATAAAGGGATGAATGAACTGCAGTGCGTCTAAGGAGAGTCACCCAGAGAAACACATTCTCTCAGGCTTTCACAGAAAGCAAAATGGCCAAGCATTGGCCATGACTCGTCCCGAAGGCTAACACTAACAACAGTTCTACAAAGTACTGTCTATGGTCTCAAATTTAATCCTGAGCGGATTTGACCCTGGAAGATACAAAAAAAATTTGAATGTTTAGTTATACAGGTCTTGCTTCGACTTGCCCTTGACCACCCAGCAAGAAAAAAAAAAATTCTTAATTACAATGCATGGAACGCAGAGCTAGATTGGTGAGATGAGCTTTAGGAGGCTTAGATTCAATAGCCTCCAACATTACAAGCCTCACTGGTGGCCCACTGCAATTGCAAAACCTTTGCCCGTATATGTATCTGCTTCCTCTTAGTCCAAAGAGTAGTATATTCTTTCCTTTTTCTTTCTTTCTTTCTC
>PVJA010025328.1:16792-31084 GCA_004027025.1 Myocastor coypus
TTTTTTGCCCAGCTCAGGAGCTGGGGATCGACACCCCCACACACACTGCCAAAGTGACGCTTTACACAACTGAGCTAACCTGCAAGCCCACGAGAGGGCGCGACTGACACTGGCTTTGGGACTTGGTGGCACTTGTCAGTAATCCCAGCACTTGGTAGGTTGCAAACAGGAGGATCACTGCAAGTCCAACCTACCTTGATCCTATAGACCTCTTATTAAATACATAAAAAAGAACAATAAAACTACCTCAGTGTTTTATTATATAAACTAATTAGGAACTTTTGAAAAATCATAGGATTAAAGCCATACACAATAAATAAACAAACAAACAAAAGTTCTGAAACAAGAAAAAAAATAAAATTAAAAAAATTCTTTTTTTGGTCTTTTTGAGACAGGGTCTCACTATGCAGTTCAGGCTGGCCTTGAGCTCACTTTTGTAGCCCAGGCTGGTCTCAAACTCACTCCGATCCTCCTGCCTCAGCCTCCCGAGTGCTGGGATTACAGGTGTGTGCCACCGCGCCCGGCTAATTCTTAATAGATTTTTAGATTATCTTTTGGGCAGAAAGAAACTGTAGTTTATTTTGTGGTATCTATGTTTTCCTGTTCCTATCTACCTTAGAGTTGTACTTCTTTGCAGAGATCACTATCAACCAAATTGGATTCCTACCTAGAAGCCATACTAAATAATGACAGCTAAAATTTATGGAGGATTTTTCTTAAGCCAGACTATATCAAACACCTCACATGAGTTAATATAATTATTATCACCTCCATTACCAAAGAGGAATTGTGGTTCAATGACTTGATCAAAATTACCTAACAGTAGGAGAGCTGGTATCTATTGATGTCTAATTCCAAAATCTATGCTCTTAACCTCTAGCTATACTGCCTGTCAAATAGACATTTTTAAAATAATAGAGAGCTATCTTCAAAAAGTGTAGGCACAGTAATGACAAATCTGAGAATCAAAGCCATGGAATAAAGCAAAGTAATGGGGCTTTGTACCCTCATTAAGAATCAGTAAAGACATGGGGCCAGGAGGATGGCTCAGCCATCTAAAGCCCCTACTTGGGAAAGCTTAGATGGCCCTAGGGACCTTGGTTCTATCCCCAGCACCACAGGCTGTGCCAGCCCCACTCTCAGGGCAGGCTGAGCCAGCCATGATAGTAAAATAAATAAATACAAAAAAAAAGAATGAAGACCAATTCATGGTTAATTGCCTCCAAATACTTAAAGGTTTGCTATGTAGAAATAGATTTATTATTTTTAGTTTCAAAAGGCTGGGTTATACCTAGCAGATGCAACTTACAAGGAATATATTTCAAGTAAAGGTCCTTTATAATGGAACCTGAGAGGGTTGGAGTTTATAAGAAAGTATACAGACTAAACATTGTCAAGGATCAGTAAAACGACCATTCCTGCTTCAGGTAAGATATAGCACTAAGTCCATGGTCCTCAAGCCTGTTTACACTACACATCAGCATCATCAGGGGCAACCCAAACCTAATTCTAGTGGCATAGACTGTCACTCATAGAGTGCCATGTTAATAGTAAATCTGTTAAGGATTTTTTTTTTAATATATTTTTTAAATTTTTTTTATTTATTTTTTTTCTTGTTTCAGAACCTTTGTTTGTTTATTCACTCATTTTTATGGCTGGCTCAGCCCACCCCGAGGGCAGGGCTGGCACAGCATGTGGTGCCGGGGATCGAACCGCGGTCCCTGAAGCCGCCCAAGCTTTCCCAAGCAGGCGCTTTAGACCACTGAGCCATCCTGCCGGGCCCTGTTAAGGATTTTTTTTTCATCCTTTGAGACAGGTTCTCATTATGCAGCCCCATGGACTGCATGAAGATTTGGGGGGACTCAAACCATGGACACAAACCATAACAACTGCTATTAAAAAACCTCTTATTTCATATAGCTATGTTTGATAAATGTGTTTTGGTTCTACATTGTGTATAAATTCAAATGCCCACATAGTTCTGGAGTAATTACCAAGTACAGATACTTATGTTCCACTAATTTGTTGTGGATAAAAGCTGACTTGTAGTCTCTTAAATTGATATATGAAACTTTATTTGGAGTGTATATATGTATTATATAGAAATTCAGCTTTTGGTAATTGTTTTTCAGAACCAACAAGCTAAAATAGCACAATTATATCTCCCATTTGTTGGGCTACTTTTGGAAAATATACAGCGATTGGCAGGCCGAGATACTTTGTATTCTTGTGCAGCCATGCCTAATTCTGTAAGTATTCATAATTTCTGTTTCAGTTTTTTCCTGTGTTAATGAATACATTTGGAATTGGGCTTATATACTACATGGCCTCAATCTTAACAGTTCACTTTTTACTCTATTATTACATTTGCACTTTTTCCTAGGGCAGTGCATCTCAAACTTTCATGTGCCAATGAAACACCTGGAGAACTTGTTGAAAAGAGTCTTATTCAGTAGGCCTTGGCCAGGGTTGCCTCTGGTCCAGGGACCACATTTTAAATAACAAGATACAAAATATCATGATCCCTTGTGCCCAGAGCTTTGTTTGTAAGATCTACTGCTGTTGATATAACTTGATATATTTATTCAATCTGAATGCTGATCAAAAGATTCATCACTTCCACAATGTTAAGACACTAGGGATTAGACAATATCACTTTCTTTCTCCCCTTCCTTAGTTTATTTTTAGGTAGTCTATTTTTAGACTCTTTTAGTTCATTGCAGCTGGTCTTTGCTTTCCTTTTATTTCTTTTAGAATCTTAACATTTAGTGGGAACTTTGAAAGTAATGTTTCCCATTTGTCAAAACTGTTGCCATTTAATGATTAAAACACTCCTTACATAAAGATCTAAAAGGGTTTCCACCTACTGACCTTAATTTTGCCCTCTAGAGACACATAGAACACATCTGATCTTACCTTTACAGGAACCCATTACACATGACTTCTAAATGTTTTTTCAGGCCAGATATCTCTTGTCATTCCAAACTCTTTAATTTTTTGTCACTCCTCTGGATATTCTCCAGTGTTTTGAATTTAAAAATATGGCACCCAGTGGGACTATTAATTCCTGCCTTCTTTATCTCTATGGCCAAAGATCACCTTTGCACTTTTGAGTAGCTCTGTAATATTGTTGGGTGGCAGGCTGGAAAAGTCTATGAAATGTGCCAATTGATGTTAAGCCTGCCTTAGGGTCCTGAGTTAGCTGCTTTTAAGCTTACTGAAATGGCTTGCTTAGGGGCTGGGGAGATAGCTCCGTGGTACAAGTGCCTGCCTGGCAAGTGTAAGGTTGTGAGTTTAAACCCTGGTCCCATAAAAAAAGAAAAAAATGGCTTGCATGCCTGTGGCACTCAATCATGTCATTTAGCTGAATTTGGATTCTCTATCAACAATGGCAATGTCAAACTTTATTTAAATATTTATTTAATATTGTACTATTCTTTGTAGCTTTAGTTTACCTAGGGCTTCTGGTCATACTCTTGTTGCACTGCCCCTGGTTCCAAGGTAGAGAACTGTACCATATTTAGATTATGTTAGTTGCACCCATACATAATTATGTTTCTTTTAAAAACCGGTTTGGGGTTGGTGAGGTAGCTCAGCGGTCTAAGCACCTACCTGGCAAGCACAAGGACCTGGGGTTCAATTGCTGCTACTGCACACTGTGCCAGCCCTAGAACCCCAGGCCCTCTGAGCTGGCCCCAAAACCAAGTGTGATGGTGCATACCTGTAATCCCAGCGCTGCTGGGGAGGCTGAGATGGGAAGATCACTGACTCTGAACTTCATAGTGAGATGCTGTATCCAATACATAACATACATACATACATACATACATACATACATACATACATACATAATTAATAAATAAAGTAGCTTTGTTAAAACAGTATCCTGGCAGTGCATTTTTAAAAGAAAGTCACCTATGTACTAACACCGAGTGTACAAATTGGTTTAAGTGACACAGGTGTCCCATTCTGTTACAGGCATCCAGGGATGAATTTCCATGTGGCTTTACTTCACCTGCAAATAGAGGAAGTCTGAGCACTGACAAAGACACTGGTAATTAAGCTTCTTACATGTTCAGAAATATATACCATACTTCTCTGAATTTTTGAAATATTTCATAATAAAACTATACATAGCAAGATGACCATTAAAGCTTAATTAAAATCTAATACAACGATTTTTTTGCCTAGCCTATGTTTGTTCAAAACATAGGTTGGTACACTGAAGAAATATGAGAAAAAAATAGTTATTTCTCAACCTTTTATCTGTCACTAATTTTTGGAGAACATTCTTTTTTTGGGCCCAAATTTTCTCTATAGATTGTCTCTTGAATGGTGTGACTTCATGATTTGTGAAGAATTGCTTGTGGTTTCATATATAGCAAAATATTTTCAGATGTAAAAGAAATATGGATTAACCTTTTCTTGGTTTCTGAGAACTTTTATATAATCTAAAAATTTTAAATAACCAAGATTGACTCCCTGTATCTTTACTTAAAATAATCTACTTCGTGTGTGTGTGTGTGTGTGTGTGTGTGTGTGTGTGTGTGATGCTGGGGACAGAATCTTGGACCTCACCTCCATATGAGGGATATATTTTGCCACAGAGCACATCCCCAACCTCTGTATTTATTTTTTGTTTGTAATCTATTTATAATTCTATTAAATTTTCAACTTAATGAGGAACTACTTTTTAAAAAGTTAATAATGGCTACTTTTTAACATATGGAACACAGACACACAAAAATGAATATGTTTGATCCATCATCAAAGACAACAGAGAAAAATGTTAAATTTAAAAGGATTTTTCACAAGGTTATATGTGTGTGTGTGTGTGTGTGTGTGTGTAACACACTTTTTTTTTGGTGGAACAGGCTTTGAACTCAGGCCCTTGTACTTATTCTACTGAACTATCTCCCCAGCCATTATGTGTTCCAATTTTTAAAACTGCATTTTATGGAGTGAGCAAGATAGCTCAGCACACTAAGCACCTGCTTAGGCAAGCACCAGGGCTGAGGTTCAATCCCTGACACCATATGCCACACTGGCTCTGAACCTGGGCATGCTGAGCCAGTGACCAAGTCTGAGCATGGTGGTGTGTGCCTATAATACCAGCCCTGGGTAGGCTGAAAATGGGAGGATCACTATGAGTTCCAGCTGCATAGTGAGACCCTGCACAAAAAAAAACCCTGCATTTTATGAATCCATATCATTTTTGCCAACAGACAGTCATAGTACTTTTTAAAAATATTTTTGACAGTTTCTCCTGTTGCTAATAAATTGTTGGATTTTAGGGCCAGCCAGATAGCTCAATGGATTAAAGCATCTGCTTAGGCAGATTCAGGGGCCAGGGGTTCAATCCCCAGCCTGCTGTGCCAGCCCCAGCCCAACCCCTGGGGCACACTGACATGGCAATTGAGACTGGGAATGGTGGCGCACACCTGTAATCCCAGCACTTGGGAGGCTGAAAAACAGGAAGGATCACTATGAGGCCAATCTGTAGTGAGACCCTGTAGATCCTGTACTGAATACGTTAAAAGAATTTTTAAAAAAGACTTGGATTTCTTCCAGCTTATGGATCCTTCCACAATGGACATGGAATTAAGAGGGAAGATTCAAGAGGTTCCCTCATCCCAGAAGGAACAACAGGATTTCCAGATCAAGG
Organism: Myocastor coypus; assembly: GCA_004027025.1. NCBI lineage: Eukaryota > Metazoa > Chordata > Mammalia > Rodentia > Myocastoridae > Myocastor > Myocastor coypus. The sequence goes on from PVJA010025328.1 coordinate 22,458, forward strand.
CAACCCTGTTGAAAATGTAAGATAGCCCTAGTGATGTGTTAGACAGCTATAAAATTACTTTTCATATAGATATATGCCACTCTATTCTCATAGTCCACCCTAGATTTATAAAAACCATTCCATAATGCTTTGGATGTTTTAGCCAACCATTGTTATCCCGGATGCTAGGTACTTGGATATCCTGTTTTTGAACGAGGATTTGAACTCAGGATCTTGTGCTGTCCAAGTAGGTGCTGTACTGCTAAGCTATATCCTGAGAACTTGAAGGTCTTTGATTTTTAAAACACTATTTTCATTCATTGTTCAGTTATCAATCCATTCATACATTGAAACAAGGTCTGTGTTATTAAGTGTATATATGAACTCCTGGGCTCAAGACACTCCTGCCTCAGCCTCCCATGTATCTGGGCATACAAGAACACTCTATCATACCTGGTTTACTTGGCTGTATGTTAATTTATAGGAGACAAAGAATTTGTATATATTCAAGCATTCTAACTTTGAATAATATTTTGTTATTCTACCTCACTAACTTATTCTAGAAGGGGAAGGGTTTTTCTTAAATTTTTTATTGGTATGTTTTAGAGACACTGTTAATATATTCCTCATGGGGGAAACTTGTGCATATCTATATATCACATCTTCATCCTTTCTACTTCTTCTACCTACCCTCTCCAGCACAACATTCCCTTTACATCTTTGAGATAACCAAGTTTTTGATTCACTGATCTTTTGATGTTCAAGTCTCAATTTCATTAATTTTTGTTTTGACCATAATTTATTTCCTTCTGAAAGTTTCAGATTTGGAATTGTTCTTCTCCCTCTAGGACCTTGAAATGCAACATTAGGTTATTTACTTTGGATCATTCTAAGAGGAGAAATGCTGAAGACTAAAACATCTAGTATGCCGTCTCACTTAAAGCACATCCTGGAAGGATTCAGGCTTTTGTTTCTTTGTGATACAGTAATGCTATTAATTTTATAACATTGGTCCCAAATTGTTTCAGAATCCTGTCATTACTTTAGAATTTGTCCTTCAACTCTTAAATCAAGTTGTTTCAAGTCTAACATTAAATTTTGAGGTCACATTTTTATATCAGTAAAAAGACTGCCACAACACTATGTAAAAATCACAGAATCATAGAACTTAGATTAGGATCCATTAAGATTCAATCAACTCGTTCCTTTCTTTCCAGTACCAGAGATCAAACTTGGGACCTTGCACTCCCCAGGCAGGTGCTTATGCCACTAAGCTATCTCTCCACCCTGAAATTTAATCAACTTCAAATTTCAGTTTACCAATGCAAACTGGAATTGTAACTTAGAAAAGCTATGTGGCTATGGTAGGGCTACACTGAAACACTCTTTTAATTCCAGCTTTTTTTTTTACTATATCATAGCACTTTAAGTGTGCAGAAGAATAACATGGACTGTTTCATAAACAAGATTTCCAGTTCTAAATCTCAGAGTGAATTCAGAAGTTATGACACCTGCTAGCACAGGTGATGCTGACACTTCTGGATAAGAAATACCAATATCTACTGGGTTGCACTTCTTTGAACCTTTGTGTAATTTATTCGAAGTTCCTAATTTCACACAATTTAGAATTATGATAACAGATACATTTGATAGGTAAGGCAAATAAACGTCAAAAGAGTTAAATGATTTGTTAGTACTCCCACAGTTAGAAACAAACTTATGTTTGTTTTGCTCCAAATAGAAGTTCTGGGCAAATCTGACTTTAGTGAGTATATCTCCCCAATTTAAGTCAATTTTAGTACTGGTTTTTAAGGACAGTGTATTAGGTTATTGTTGCTTTATTCATATAAAATCCTCCAAAGTTAGATCTTATGCGTAACTGCTGGCATTCCAAAAAGTATCACTAAATAACAGGAGCATCAATACTTTTGTAGAGGCTCTAATTTTGAATATTGGATCCTTAGTGTAACTGTTAATAGTTTAATATTTTAGATAATTTATACCTCAGATTAAACATTCCATTTTATTAAACTAGGGATTTAAGAACTTTATGCTTTCACATACGGTAGTCCTTCATGTTTTTTTTTTTTTGTAATAATCGTGATTATTTTAGTATTCTGCAACAAAAACAAAAGTATATTGGAAAGCCAGGCATGGTGGCTCATGCCTGTAATCCCAGAACTTGGGAGGCTGAGGCAGGAGGATCAGTGTGAGTTCAAGACCAGCCTGGGCTACAAAAGCCTTTGGCTTTTACACTTGATTGTACATTTCTGGAGCCTGAACTGCATAGTGAGACCTTGTCTCAAAAAGACCAAAAAATAAAATAAAAATAAAAAAGTATATTGGGAAAACAGTATTCATGTCTCAATCTTCATGAAAATCCCAACATAATTTTCACTGCTATTACTAGGTACTCTTATTGACAAAAAGTCCATTTATGTGCTAGTGGGGTATAAAATTTAGACTTATGTTTAGAATTTTCCCACATGACTGTTACTGAATTTAAGGCTAAAGTAAACTGGGGTTATTAAGTGTTTCATAAATGTACTGTCTTTATACCACAGACCCAACAGAGTTCTACAAGGAATAGTGTATCCCAGTATAACCGGTTGGATCAGTATGAAATCAGAAGCCTCCTGATGTGCTACCTATATATAGTAAAAATGATTTCTGAAGGTGAGTTATCAATATATTCAGCATGAAACCTACCAATACACACTCACTTATAGGTTCAGACCATCATATGTCAGTACAGCATATACATACATATCAGAAACATCTTTGAAGACTCTGATTTCAAGTACCCCTTAATATGAACATGAAAATAGGTACATGTAACCATAAAGATTTGAGCCCATGAATTTTAAAGTCATTCTAATAAATTTGTAAAATTATCCAAGTTTTTGAAGTGCTATTTTTCATTCAGAGCATATCATCCATTAAAAGGGCAACATAATAGGAAGGAAACAATAATTCATATAACACTTTAGCTTTTATTTGGCCCAGGATTTCACAAATGAAAAAGAAAAGACAAGATAAGTTCTTCAAGGGTAGGGAATGGTGTTCTCATCTTCTGCAGCATCACTGTATGGCACGGTGTGGTGTCAGGTTATCAGGCTGCTTTCTTCTTAATGAAGACTGCCTTAGCTATTAGTATTAACAGTTTCTCTTTATACAATATGATAGACTATAACAAGGATTTTCATAAACTTCACGTCTTTTACACGTAAAACCACATCTTATGCTCACATTAATTTACTAAATTCCCTCCCTGTTTTTTTTTAAAAAAAGTATGCATCAATGAAAACATAAAAGTCACCTGGGTTAAACATTACACAATATATACATGTATTCAAATATCACATGGTGCTGTGTAAATACAAAGTTCAAAAATAAGATGCCTGTAGCCGGGCATGGTAGCTATGACCATGTCTCAAAAAGAAAAAAAATATTATTGCAAAATACTCGGCATGGTGGTACATGCCTATCATCCCACAATTCAGGAGGCTAAGGCACCAGGATTGCCACTGAGTTTGAGATTGGCCTGTGCTATATAAAGTGAGCACAAGCCAAGCCCAAACTTCATAGCAAGGCCATGCTTCAAAAAAACAAAATTAATAATAATAATAATAATAATAATAATAATAATAATGATGATGATTTCACACTACTGCCGTAATTCACAGTCCTAGGTACAATTCCCGGCATTATAAAATAAACAGATTGAAAGCAAAATAAAAAAGGCACCTTGTTCTGACCATCATAGTCATTATCATTTACAAATTTTGTATTTTTTCAGTTTCTACTTTTACATTTTTTATTTTAAAGAGCAAAAATTAATAACCATTACAAACACAGAATTTCAAAACTATAGAAAATCAACAATGGTTGTTAGATTGCATATGTTTACCTTCAAAACAATTTTTCAAATTACCAGATATAAGCATGCAAAAAAAGTTAAAAATATACAGGTGCAAGAGATCAAACCTAAAGGTCAGGTAAGGACAGTACCACCGAACTAAATCTCCAAGCTATTTTTACTTTCAGCAAATATTACCTGCTTTAAATATTTTTGTAATATGAGCCGGGCGTGGTGGCTCACGCCTGTAATCCCAGCACTCGGGAGGCTGAGGCAGGAGGATCGGTGTGAGTTCAAGACCAGCTTGGGCTACAAAAGTGAGCTCAAGGCTAGCCTGAACTGCATAGTGAGACCCTGTCTCAAAAAGACAAAAAAAATATTTTTGTAATACTTCATGATATAAAGACAAAATAAATTGATACCCAACAAGCTAAGACACTGAAATAAATCATATGAATAAATTCTAAAGTACAGCAATGCAACAATAACAACAACAACAACAACAACAAAAAAAAAACCGGAATCTTAAATTTCCAGAAATGTACAATCAAGTGTAAAAGCCAAAGATTACACTGATCCCAGCACTTGGGAGGCTGAGGCAGGAGGATCACTGTGAGTTCATAACCAGCCTGCGCTACGACATAAGCTTAAGGCCAGCCTGAACTGCGCAGTGACACCATCCCAAAAAGACAAAGCAAAACAAAAAAGAAAAATTACACTGAGGCTATGCTTTGCATCTTTTGTATTTTAGAAAAGAAATAAGGGAGATGATTTTTCAGCACCACAGGCTGCCTCAGCCCCACCCCAAGGGCAGGCTGAGCCAGCTATAATATAAAAAATAAATAAATGAATCATTGTTTTTAAATATATCCAGGCATGGTGACACAAGCCTATAATCCCATTACTCACAAGGCTGAGCCAGGAGGATCCTTTCAAGTTCGAGGCCAGCCTGGGCTTCATAGTGAGATCAAGGATAGCCTGAAAAGAACACCCAGTCTCAAAAATTAACCAACGAATTAAAAGTACTCAAAAGATATATGAAAAAATATAAGATAAATGGTTGGAAATAGCTTAGCCTGGTGGTGTGTGATTATAATCTGAACTATTGGAGAGCCTAAAACAGGACGTTAAATTTGAGCCTCCTCTTGATAATATGTTGAGACTCTCCCATCTGGAAAGAAAAAAAGGTGGGATACCACAATTTAAACAAAAAAAAGGGAGTCGGGCGTTGTAGCGCACAACTGTAATCCCAGCACTTGGGAGGCTGAGGCAGGAGGATCGCTGTGAGTTCGAGACCAGCCTGGACTACAAAAGTGACCTGAAGGCCAACCTGAACTACATAGCAAGACCCTGTCTCAAAAAGAAAAAAAAAAAGGGGGGGGGGGTGGAGACAGGAGATTAGAGATGAGAACTGACTAGTTCTCACCTCTTCCACTCCAGTATACACACACACACTCTCACACCATACACTCTCATACCACACATACACCACACACACACACACACACACACACACACTCTCTTACTCTCATACATACAACGTATACTATGCTAACCAGAAACAAGTCTGGTTGCTTTTTTTAATGCCATGGGTACAACCATGACTTTCATTTCTCATGAACTTCATAGTTTCTCTTCTCGTAAATGTTAACTTCATTTTCTGCCAAATATTTGGGTTTTGGTAATTAAGTTTCTCTTTCTTCTTTTTTGACTTAAAAAGTACATTTTCCATAACTAGTAGTCTGTATATCTCTTCAATTTTTATATGTATAAAGTCACAGTAGGTATTTGTAAAGTCATGTCCATTTTACTCTGGAAAAAGATTGGCTTTTAGATCATTTTCAAAGGGTGCAATCTACTTCCTCATGTCCAGTAAATAGCTTACTTTAGTCTATGTCCATGTAAATGTCAAGTTCTTCTAAGTCCATATCCTTCAAAGTTCTCTTTTTGCTCTCTTTTTCACTGGGTCATAAACAATGCCACTGTGTATCAAGTAAAAGATCCTCTATCTTGTACACATTCCTATGAAGTTCAGGCATTCTGAAGAATTAATGTCCTATTTGTAGCTGTATTTTAAAACTGGACTAATTCACCATTTCAAAGTCTTTAGAGTCGTTTGCCTAACGTGTTTCATGCCTTACTGCCTTAATGAAACAGATAACAATCAGGAATCAGCAGTTAGAGTTAGGCAGCCTGAAATAATCTATTTCTTCATCTCCAGTAAATAGTGTACTTTAGTCAATTTCCATTTAAATGTCAAGTTCTTTTATAAGTCCATACCCTTCCAAGTTCTCTTTTCTTTCTTTTTCACTGGATCATGAACACTGCCACTTTAACAACAAGAACACGATGGTCTAACCTGTATACAGTCCTATGAAGTCCAGAAATTCTGAAGAGTGAATGTCTTTCTGTTTGTAACTATATTAACTGAACTAATTCACTATTTCAAAGTATTAGGAATCATTTACCAAGCACGTTTCATGTCGTACTGCTTTACTGAAGGAGAATCAAGAATCAACAGCGATACAGTGAAATAACAGGAAATCTGTCTTCTTGAATACTAAAGCAACTTTCATAAGCAGAGAAGACAAAGGAAAACTATTTTTCCTTTAACTCTGAATCGGCTTTTGGCTTCACTAGGGCACTCCCTGAATCATTTTGAGGTTCAGTCACATCACCACCGGCACATGCATATTCCTTAGCATTGAAGGAAACTTGTGCACCTGGTGTTCTCTCAGTATTATCAGCTATCTCAGAAATCTCAACACTGCTAGAAGATCCTTTATCCTGTGCACATTCAGGATCAGCACTTTCTGATCTTTCTCTTTCGCTAGATTTTGAGGTACAGCTCTTAGACAATACATTGGAAACGAATGTTTCCTTTTTCATAGATAACAGGCTTGAACATCCATGATAATTATGGATATTCCCTTCTGAAGCTTTAGATGCTTCCTGAGTTGGTGTGGTCTTTTCAGAGGGAGGATTACTTAACAGGCTCTTAACTTTCTTTTTCTTATCACACTTTTGTGTGGAGGCTGATTCTGTGGCATTTGTTTCATGCTTCCTTTTCAGTGTGCCAATTTTGTTTCCTTGAAGGTCTGTGCCACAAGGAAGCTCTTTCTGATCTCCAAATGTAGGCCTTACAGGAAGACCTGCACATGACATCTGGCAGGCACTGCCTCCTGTGGCAAGCTTGCCGTCATTACTGGGCATTTTGTCAGAAGAGTTCTTAGGCCCTTGAATGGCACTCCTCTGCCGTGGAACTGGAGGCCTTACACGTTGCATCTGTGCTATTTTAGAACTAGTTTTCGCCTGTTCAGTATGACTTCCTCTTTCTGACCTACTAACCACATGCATTTGAGCTGCTTGTGTGGGGTTCAGGGCGTCATAACCTGCCTTGGGCCTTCCATTCAAAGGAATGAAACCATCATCACTGTCAGTACCATGAATGGCAACATGTAACGGCTCCCGGGATAATTTTTCAGAAATTCTTTTTACTTTTTCTTTTAGGGTACTCAATTCTGTAATGAGTCCAGTAACAACCTTGAAATTTAACTGCAGAATATTATAAAGTTCTTTCTCCAGTATGTGCTTGCATGCCTCATTTGCCATGCAGTGTTCACATACTTCTGAGTTTAACTTTTTCTGCAAGTCATTAACAGTGCGGGTGAGAACTTCACACTGCTTAGTCAACTGTGTTATTTTGGCTGCAGAGTGTGTCTGCTTTTCATCTGCCAGCTGCCTTTCCTTCATCCTTATTTTTGCCTGTACCTGCTGTATCTCTTTATCATGGACGTGTTTTAGTTTTAGCCACGTCTTTTTAAATTTACCAGATACACCACAGTCACGCTGCAATTGGGCTCCTCTTGAAGATCTGTTATCATTTCCCCTGCCTCTTTTACCTGAATTGCCAGCCTGCATCATGTTTCACTGATTTGGACACAGTTCCTATAAGGCCCAGTGACTGAAGCCAAAAATAGTGAAGGAACCCCTGCTGGCACACCTCAGTAGGCCTCAGCAGGCTGTGGTAGGGCTCGACACGCCTCAATAGGCCTCTGCACGCCTTAGTAGGCCTTAGCGCGCCTCACCAAGTCTCAGTAGGCCTCCGTACGCCTTTGTAGGCCTCCACACGCCTCAGCAGGCTGCTGGATACGGCACGCCCCAGCAGGCTTCCGTACGCCTTTGTAGGCCTTCTTACGCCTCTGCGGGCCTCAGTAGGCTGCAGCAGGCCTCGGCACACCTCAGCAGGCCTCTGTAGGCCTCAGCAGGCCTCAGGAGGCCTCAGGCCTTCGTATGCCTCGGCAGGCCTCAGTAGGCTGCAGTAGGACTCTGTACGCCTCGGCAGGCCTCAGTAGGCCACAGTAGGCCTCTGTACGCCTCGGCAGGCCTCAGTAGGCCGCAGTAGGCCTCTGTACGCCTCAGCAGGCCTCAGGCCTTCGTATACCTCGACAGGCCTCAGTAGGCCGCAGTAGGCCTCAGCACGTCTCAGCAGGCCTCTGCACGCCTTGGTAGGCCTCGGTAGATGACTTATTTGGAAACAGTTCAACGCCCCAGTGGCTTAGGCCACTAATAATGAAGGAACCGTCAACTAGAGCAGGCTTTGGCAGGCCTCAGTAGGCCCCAGAAGGGCTCGGCAGGTATATCGCCGACTTCGAAATAGTTCCTATAAGGCACAGTGGCTTAGGCCACTAATAGCAAAGTAACTGTGGCTGGCTAGAACAGGCCTCGGCAGGCCTTGGCAGGCCTCGGCAGGCCTCAGAGGGCCGCCCAGTGGGCCGTTGTGAGCCCC
>PVJA010025329.1:0-30902 GCA_004027025.1 Myocastor coypus
TATGACCCTTGAGCAGGTCAGACTGATTTTTGGGTGTGAGGCAAGATCAAGATAGGTTATTACATGCAGCTTATATTCAACCATGCACTTTGTGGCTTTTACTTCTGGCTGTGTCTCCAGTGACATATAAGAAGACTTGACACCAATACTCATAACCTACAGGGCCAGAGGTTGCTGGAGTGTTATATTCCCTAGGGAAGTGCTCAGCCAGTGGGGAATGATGAATGAATTTTTCTTTACAGTCTTGGATCTGTTCTTGAATTAATTCTCTTATCATTTAACTGTACCATAAATATATTTGTGATGCACACCAAGTTGAACACTTTACATTTTGGAAATATGTTGTAAATACTCAGTGACATTTGGCAACAGAAAGTTGATCCAGTGAAGAATGATAACAGCCCTTGTCCCCTGATAATTACTATGCCTCACCTGGGTATAGTAATTATGAGTGCTGACTAGAATTCTAAAGGTGCTATGGATCTTCAGTAACATTACTTCTTCATACCAGCTCCTTCCCAGTAGTCATGAAGAATATACAAATTGCCCTAACACAATAACTCAGATGCCCCAGTTTCTGTTACCAGGGCATCAAGGCTGTCAACTTCCTTGTACCAGTTATTCTCAAACTTTCACACAGAACAAGTCCCTCACACAATTATAGCTTACACTTCCACAGCACCCCCATACTGTTAGTGAGGATTCTGTCACATTGACTGAATTCCTTTATTCAGGGAAGGATCTGGTACCCATGGCATGAACAAAGACAGAGACAGCTGTAGGACCATGGCTTGGAGGTACCCATGCTTTGGAAGGAGCCCAGTGGAAGATGGGCTCAGCCTTCTTATGTCACGTCCGTCCTGTTGGAGACCAGTGCTATGTGGGTTCCATGACTCTTCTCAAGTGTGCCAGACCAAGTATTGGAGATGTTTCTCCGCTTGCTCCCTCTTTCAGGCAGGTATTAAGCTATCTGGATCTTGCCCCATGCCCCAACCTTTAATATGACCAAGGTGCTGAAGGGTTATGGAAGGTGGGGGATCAAGAGGCCCATGCACCAGTAGACAATGCTTCGAAGCTAGAATTGCATTGTGGGTGTTCCACCGCTGTATAGAAAGTTCCTATACACCAAACCCAAAGTATCCTGCACCTCACCATCCTGTTAGACAGTCTAGGTTCTTTGTTTTGCAATTCTTTGCTTCTACTCTTTGTAGTTTCGTGTGTGTGTGTTTATTTATTTTTTTTTCTTTTTCTGTTTCTTCTATTTTCTCCCTTGCTTAGCAGTTACTATTTGAGTCTTCACATTAAGTAGATTTCTACATTCCAAATGCCTAATTTAAGAAACAGGGGGCAGATCTGGTGGCATTATATTATATACTCCTACTGTAAGCAAGTGTGTGCTACTGCTTTTGAAGCTCTGTGACCTGAGGTGAAGCTATTTCTGTTCTGGATCTGGGAGCAGTCTCATCCAGTAGTAGTCAGCTAGTCAGCTCCTGATCCCAACCTTAGAAATCAAGTTTGTCAAGGGTGATTTTCTTTAGGGACTGCTGGGAACTCTTCTGTTACAGCAGGGTTGTGCCAGTCTGGGCCTAGCAGCACAGACATGGCATACTTGAGACAGGTTGACCCACAGGATTGTTTCATTCACTTACAAGGATCTATGTAAAAGGCTGTGCTATAGGAGAATCATAGGAAACAGGAACATGACCCTGGGCTAGAAGAAGCTGTGCTGTTCCCTGCTCAGGATTCAGAGCTTAAGAGACAGTGCATAGCTTTAGCTGCTTTGGGAAAAGCGGCAGTCTTTGGATGGGGGCAACCTGAGATGAGCTTGTGAGAACGTAGACTTTACTCTTTCTTCAGAGCACACAGTTCAGGTTCCCTACTGACTGTACCCAGCAGGAAGCTGGGAACTCTGGAGCCTGCTGATGTCATCCACAAATCAGTGGATCTGAGAGTGACATAGAAAAGAGGGGAGAGTGGCTCAAAGGTACCATGGGAGATATATGAGGACAAGAACCACCAGGTCTTTATTCTCTGCGGTGCAGTTAAATATCATTTAAGCCTCACCACTGCTGGTGGGAAGGACAATATTAGTGAGTGCTTAGGACATCTTCCTTTGCAGTACAGAGAACAACATCTGCAGTCCTGACCAGTGGGCTCCTGGCTCCAAACAACACCTTTGTGAAGGCAGGGTCTCCACCACTTTCTGGAAATGCTGCTCAGGATGTGCTGTAAGCAATGTCTGCCAGCGGTGTCCCCTCCTGTAGTTCACGGGCCCTCCTCCTCAGAACCCATGAGCTCATTCTAATCTCCCATTCCTCGGGTGGTCCCTTCAGCTCACCTGGACTCACAAGCTCTCCTCTTTTCTCCTTTCTCAGACAGTCTGGTTACATCCTTAATGGACTTAGATCTAAATTGTTATACAATTTACAGGACCAGACAAGTACCCAATGAATGGGTAGAGGAATAAGTGCAGGGTAGAGATGTGAGCTCAATAACTAGTTCCCGTTTCTCTTACTCTACACGGAGTGAAATTATAGGACAGAGATGATGCTAAATGACAGCTAGAGCTTAAATTCAAGTAATAGTGAACCAGTAACTTCTAAGCTCTGGCTGTTTGGTATTACTCGGGGGAGTATAAGCCCTGAAAACATACTAGCAATCTTGATTTTCATATAAAACCTCCTAGGTTTTTGTTTAAACCCAGGATGTTGTACATACTAGACAAGTGCTCTACTACCAAGCTACATTGTCCTACCTTTATTTTTATTAAGCAGTAAGCTTTTGCTAAACTGTCTGGACTGAATTTGAACTTTCAGTCTCCCAAATAACTGAAATGACAGGTGTTCACTATCACACCTGTCAAAACCACTTACTTTTTAAGAGTTGGCCATGGTGAGCTATGGCAAAGTAAATTTACAGAAATACTATATACTCATATGAAGATTTAAAAAATAAGCTTTTGGGGGTACAGTTTGCAAAGCTTATGGTCAGGAAAAGCATGTATGCAGGTATTTTGTTTCTTTGTCATCACACAGGACAGCAGTCTGAGGCCAAGAGCAAACTGCTGGACATAAAAATGTTAGGCTCCTAGGGGCAAGCTGTGACATCTTCTACTTGGTCTTCTTCTAGAGTGTGGTGATGGCTAGAAGGCCTCTGGTTAGGACTGCAGAAGTTGTTTTCTGTAACTGTCCTAGTCAATTTCCCATTGCTGGGACAAATACCCCACTGCCACAACTTAAAGGAAGATGGGTTGACCTTCGGGCATTATTTTCAGAGGGCTCCGTTCATCATTGGCTGGCTCCAAAGAGCACGGTGCAAGGGCCTCAGTGGAGGCAGCTATGTACCCCAGGTCAGCTGGGAAGCAGAAAGAAAAGGCATTAGTTGGGGATGGAGACTTAGACTTCCCAGCCATGCGACCAGTCACCCATCTTCTCCAACCAGGCCCCAGCTCTTCACAACACAATGAGCTGTTGCATCCATCAGTGGGCAAATCCACAGAGGAGCACAGAATCCCATCATCCAATCGCCTTCTAAGAGTACCACCCCTGAACGCATGAGGCTTCGGGGGACATTATAGACCAAAGCCGTAACAGTCACCCACAAAAGGAACCTGAAAAAGTAACTAACATTGGTGAGGCTTAGGGCTATTTCACTGTGCTTTGAGGAGTTAATGACCTCGCACTCTGTGGGCCCAGGCGTCTTCTACTTACCCTCCAGAGTCACTCTCCTCTCTCCTATACACTGGATGTGGGCTAAGTGATGAAGCAGGGGTCTGGGAGGGTCACCTGCTGCCCAGCAGTCACTAGAAGTCAGGTTTGCCTTCTTGATGGGAAAAATCTCTTGTCTCCAGGGTAGCTGGGTTTTGTCTGAGCTCACTGACAAGAGATGAGGCTCTTGTGCTGAAGATAAAAAAAAATGTTGCTGGGACCTATGTCAAAAATTGTTCTTAGTTGTTTTCTTTTAAATTTTTATGGTTTCAAGTCTTATGTTGAAGCCTAATGTATTTGAGTTTATTTTTGTTTACAAGAGTTCTCTTGAATTCTGTTGCCCAGGACGATACATTTTCCACCATCATTTGTTGAAGACATGATGCTTTTCCAATTGGCATTCTTGGTACCCTCTTGAAAATCAGTTGACTCTTTAAGCCTGGCTTTATTTCTGTTTTAGGTTTAACTGTATATTTTGTTCTGTAGGTCTATATGTTTGCTTATATGCACATATTATGCTGTTTTAATTCTTAAAGCTTTGTAGTATAGTTGAAATCAAGAAGCGTGATGTCTCCTCCTTTATTAATTTTTCTGGTGTGCACTATAGGGCAGCAGAGCTGGCTGTCAGCAAGGGGCTGAAGCAGAACGGAGTGAGGGCGAGCCAGAATCCTTGCACCTTTGCCCTCTGCGTGACCAAGCCTGGCCATGCTTACTCTACTTCTGCATTCCAAATTTTGTGTACAATTTCCTTTATTTTGGCTAACTCTAATCTGGAACCACGCAGTTTGAAAATATTTTAGGAATGATAATTTGCACCTTTTATCAATTAGACAGTCACAATCTAGCAACACACTGTGCAAGGAAACACACACACACACACACACACACACTATTGGCCCTTTGTGATCTAGTATAAACATTTTTGAAATTGACCTATAAGTATGTTCATACACATGCTGTCCTTTATATAGCATTGCTATTCTGCTCAGTAACAATTTATCTTAAAGTAGGGCCAACTAAGCTTTAAAGCAACCAAAAGTCTCATAGCATAGATTTTTTCTTTCTCTTGGGTGCATGATATTTGGCAGAAAATCTTCCTTGTCACAAGTACTTAAAATAGCACCCATAACCCCATGATAGATAATGTGCAGTTGCCTCCATTTCAGAGCCTGTCTGTGTGTAGCAGCCTTCGCCGCACTCAGAAATGCCCATAGATGACAGGTTCTCATTGTCTCGTTAGGTGTTCCATTACTGTTCAGTAAAACTCATTTAGAGAATGGATTCACATATCTGTGCCCTCAAGAGAACTGGCACCAAATGTTGACGTTCTTGGACGGCAAGGGAAAGGTTTGATTTGGCAAAAACTGCAGAATCTAAGGCTGAAGAAACCATCTGGGAGTTTCCTTAATGAGTGCTGTAGAGTCATGACACAGACTCCTTGACATACGCAAGTAAGTAATTATGAAACTAACACAGAGTTAGCAACAAGAGGAATTCCAGATTTCTTCATCCATAGCTTCTTTGCTTATTTTGATACACATTTTGTACTATTAGATGAGAAAAATCTCTAGGTGATGTAGGGAGACAAATTTGACAGGAGAAAAGACTGGATTTTTATTCATAGTTTTTATTATTTATAGTTTTGAGCTATTACATTTTAGACTGGTCTCTTTCTCTCTGTCTCTTTCTCTCTTTGTGTGTCTGTCTGTCCATCTGTCTCCTCTTATTTTTGTATTACCTTTTTTTTTTTTTTTTGGGTACCAGGAATGGAACTCTGAGCCTTATACTTGCCAGGTAGGTGCTTATACTCCTGAGCTATATCTCCACACCTCTTGCCTCTTATTTTTGCCAGTGAGCATCTTAAAGAATTTCTTTTTTTGAGGGCTAAATGAGAGATTACTATTTCAAGTACTTAGCTAATGGTAAGTGCTCAATAAAAGTTATTTTAAAAAACTGTTCTATGCAACACAAATTTATTCTATCATGATAATAATGCACCTTTCTCCTGTGAAGGTATCACTCAGAGGCTTTTGTGGACATTGATTTTCTTCATAAATAAAGACAGATGCTTCCTAAAGAGGTAAAAATAGATTTGCTATGAGGTTGATGATTTGCTTTTTATGTGTGGTTGAAGAGTGACCATAGCTAAGGAAAGGTTATCAGGCCTAGGGACTGCAGGAGAGGTGGAAAAATTCCTCTGTGGAGCTACAGTTTGGAAGATTCTTCACATTATTTCTGGAAAGATTGCATATTGTTTTGTTCAGCAACAGGAAGAAAAGCTACAGTTATTTTTCCAAAGAAATTTATTTGTTTATTTTAAAAGGCCTTGAATGTATTTGCTGTGCACTACCTGATAGTTTGAAGTAGGAATACACTATGAAATGGTTGTATCTAGCTAAACAGAATGTGTACCAGATCGCACAGTTAATTGCATCTGTCATGGGAATATTTAACATCCACCATCACAGTCTTCTTTAAGAATATAAATATGTTGTCAATTAATTAAACGGTCATGAGATTGATTAAAATATATATAAAAGAGGAGACAGCTGTTTTCTGTTGTTATCATTGATTGCTTAGATTTATTACCTGGTATATTTATGTTTTCTTTACTCCAGTCTAGAGCATAAGTCAGTGGTATCTTGATATTTTCTTACAGAATCCATACAGATAGTTCTCAACTGAAAATCTCATGTTCCTATTAAAATTTTTTATGGTTGCTGTCTAGGTGTCCCCCCTAGAGCCTCACCAGCCATGAGGTAGGCTTCTAGAGCTCGTGATGGATTAATGGTCCAGTGCTGGGACTGTAGGTGTAAGCACTACACATGCTCTGGGGCAGGCAGTCTACATACGATATGAGGAGGGAAGAGAGGTTTGCTCTGCACTGCTCCGCTCCTTTTTGCCCTTGCTGCTTTGGGTGTTTCCACCGCCATGACCTGCTGCCCTCTGCCCTCTGCCCTGTGCCACTGTGCCTTGGAGCCAGCTGAGCATGGACTGAAACCTCCACAAAGGTGAGCTGAATAACCCTTTCCCTCCTTAATTCCCTCCTTAATTCTGGGCATCAGGTATTTTGTCCCAGCAATGTGAGAAAGATATCTGAGACAAAATGAACCTAGAATTCATTATAATACCTCAAATAAAGTATTTTTCCTATGTTTATGCAGATGAATAAAAGTTTCCAGCTAGGATATTTCATTACCAGATTATTCTTCACAATCCCGGAGGGAATGCGTGTGAGCTGACTTGCAGGTTTAAGTTACTTTCCCTTAGAAATTATTTAAATAAGACATAACATAGTGTACCACTGAGGCCATAATTTACTGCAGTGTTATCTTCTTGCTGTAAAAGAGTTAAACAGCTCCGGGGTATAGCTTATGAATTAGGAGGACTTGTCTCCAATATCATCACATTTTATATGAATCTACATATAAAATTATATTGCAATCACAAATCATAAATGCTAGCATATCAAATGTATCTATATGGGGGGGTAGCTCAGCAGACTAAAGTGCCTGTTTAGGCAGAGAGCAGGTTCTGGGGTTCAGTCTCTGGTGTGCCATGCTGGCCTGCCCCCGATGTGCGCTGAGACAGTGACTAAGCCTGGGCATGATGGTGTGTACCTGTGATCCCTGCACTTGGGAGGCTGAAAGCCGGAGGATCACTGTCAGTCTGATTTTCATAGTGAGACCCTGTAGATCTGTACTACATACATTAAAAAGGTGTGTGTTTTAACTTTTGCTGTGCCTAGACTTTTCTAGGGGCTTCTTAATTGAGATAATAATCTATATTAAAATGACTTGAACTGTGGCTTGACTAAACGACCACTGGGTGAGAAGTTAGAAGACCTGAAGTATCTGTCTATCAGATGAAAGGGGTATTTTTGAGGGCCACCAAGACGCTTCATGGATATATCCCTGGAGGACGTCACGTAAGTACAACTTGCAGGAGGGTACCACTGTTGATTAGGGTTTCTTCGAAGTAGAAATGCAATTATTTTCTCATTTAAAACATGCAGTTTCTCCCTTCATATTTTTCAATGAATTTTATTTTACAAAATCCATTTAAAATCTTTTGTCTGCACTCTTTTCTCCTTCTTAATAATGGTTCACTTGTTAGTCCTTGTGATAGGTACTAGGACAAAATTTTTTTTTTCCAAAAAAAAAAAAAAAAAAAATCACAAAATAAATGGAGTTGGAAGGGACCGTGACAGATCGTCTGGGCCGGCCATCTGCGATTGCAGCATGTTTTAGTGTTCGCTTGCTCTATAAATAACCAGGAGTACCCAGCCAAGTCCGTATTGCTTACCATGGCCAAAAGTGCTGGTCACACTTAGGAACTTTTCCCTTTATTTATCCTTGGAGCTCTTTTGCTTTCCTTGGCTGGGGTATCCACAAAACCATCTGACTCTGGACTGGAGTCTGAAATGAGAAGCTGTAGGAACTTAGGTTTTCTAGGCGAGGGGAGTCCCAAGGATTTTCAGGTGCTGTAGACCTCTTGCCTCTCTTCTCTCTCTACATGGAGGGCAGGCTCTTCTTGGCCTCTGACCTGCCTTTTACTCTCTCCTGCCCCTCCCTCCCTCCCTCCGTCCCTCCCTCCCTCCCTCCCTGCTTGCTTGCTTTCTTTCTTTGTTTCTTTCTTTGTTTCTTTCTTTCTTTCTTTCTTTCTTTCTTTCTTTCTTTCTTTCTTTCTTTCTTTCTTTCTGTACAGAGTCTACAGAGCCTCACTCCACAGATTGGACTCTAGTCATCCTCCTGTTTTCAGCCTGTAAAGCGCTGGGATTACAGGCGAGGGCCACCACATCCAGTCTCAGTCACCTCTCAGGGAGCCCCTGGGGGTGGGGCTGGCATGGCACGCTGGGGATCAAACCCGGTTCTTGAGTCTGCCTAAACAGGCACTGTAATCCGTCTGATCCCTTTTTCGTCTCCACTTCGGAGAGGCCTAAAGAAACATCCAGTGCACAGAGCCCAGCACAGGACGCCGCGCGGATGCTGACACCACACACCACAGCTGGGAAAAGCTGACGTGGTGCGTTTTGGTCACCGCAGCTTCCAGCGCAACTTGAAGAACGCATGGCCATGGGAGAAGCGTGGCAAATGGCGGCGACTGGGGCCGGGAGCAGAAGTAGCCCTTTCTCTTGTCTTCCCCGCCCCACCCTTCTGATTATCCTCATCTCACCTGAAGAAATTCAAATTATTAAGGGGAAAAAAATAATGCCCGTACCAGGGCCTTTCAGTGACAGATCCTTGCTCAGCAAAATGGACAATTTTGGAGGCTGTGCGGTCTGGGCGGGATGCAGCGAGAAATTGTTCCCTAGCAATCTATATACCTCTCTGTGAGCGGGGACTGAGAGGAAGAAGCTTACATCAGCCACTTTGTCCCAACTGTAAATTCCACCTGGAGATGTTTGGGAGAGGCATGGCCGAGGGGCTTCAGTGAGAAGCTGCTGGGGAGCTGTTAACTGTCGCCCCTGTTCCCCTAAAGGTCACAGCCTCCAGAGGGCCACCTGGCTCCTGGCAGAGGAGGCCTGCGGAGCCCTGCCGCACAGGACGACTCCGGGCTTCTGCACTGCCTCCCTCTTTTCCCGCTCAGCTTTTGGCCCCAGAGGAACGTCAAATGCTCAGCCGCACACAGGGCTGCTTCGGCAACGGAGCTGTCTCGCGCTGTCCTCTCCCTGCGAGACGATGAAACACGAAGTCCGCTACGCACGAACTTCTCACTCTTCCTGGATTTCTTTTCCTCCTGCATTCTCAACTTGCAGTTAGCACCCCAAACGCATTAAACTCTTTGCGCTTTCCAGGTCCCAGCTCCCCAATCTCTTCGTCCCTGAGCCCTTGCGCGTTTCTCAAGTCCTGCGCAGCGAGCTTCTCTCCTGTCCCTTCTAATCCACCCTCTAGGGCTTAGCCCTTTGGCTATTGCCCTGTATGAAAAACAGAAGTAAAGCGCCTTGGTACGTGCAATTAAGTTAAGAATCTTAACATAGAGAGATTATCCTGGATCATCGGGGGAGATCCTAAATACAGCCACATGTCTTTTAATGAGAGAGGAGGGGGTGAGTTGGGGAGCAAATTTGACCCCCCAGAGGAGGTTGCACCTTGAGGGAGGAGGCGGTGTGGGGGGGGAGTAGCCCATCTCTTGTTCCTGGAAACAAGCCAGGAACCCCAGAAGAAGCCGGTAGCCCCGGAGGACCTTGGGAGAGGTAGAGCCCTACCATTAATGTTGGTGGTGATTTCAGAATAGCAAAATCCTGAGCTGAAATCTTCATGGGAACGGAGAGGCTAGGAATAGATTTCCCTGTACGCAGTGTGCCCAAGAGCCCTGAGGTCACATGGTCTCATCACTAAGGACTGTGAAGGTGTCTAGATCAGTGAGAAGTGGACACCAGCTAGAGAATGTGTGAGACTACAGCTGCCCTCCCTGCAAGGAGGCGGCACCAGCTGGCGCCTTCCAGAAGGGAACAGAGGAACCACTCCTTGGAGTCCTCAAAATAGAACCCGTCATTATTTGCGACATTAGAAGTTGAAAGGAAAATGGAATGAGCGGTGGCGTGGTGCAGCACTGTGCATATGTAAGAACCTGCTGTGTGTTAGTCTCCATGTCAGGGCAAAAGAAGGTGCCTGCCAGCTACTCCCTACCCTTACGTTGCCAAGGGTGAAGTAAAGAAGTTAAGAGACTTTGATGAGCTGGGCGTGGTGCTGCCTCCCTAGAATCCCATTACTTTCAGAGGCTGGGTCAGAAGAATCACAAGTTCAAGCCTAGCTAGTACAACTTAGCAAATTAAACAGGCACTGTCTCAAACTTTAAAAAAGAGGAAGAGCCTGGGGATATAGCCCTAGCTAGCCTTGAACTTGAAAGTGTCCTCCTGCCTCAGCCTCTTGAGTGATGGGATTATAGGCATATGACATCATGCCTGGCTGGTAAAACAGTTGTGAAAGTAAACTCTTGTTTGGCTTGGGGCATGCCTGGCTGGTAAAACAGTTGTGAAAGTAAGCTCTTGTTTGGCTTGGGGCACTCAACTTAGTATACATGAAACACTGGCTTCAGTCCACAACATAGGAGGGAAAAGAAATTCTCATTTGAAATTATCTTAGAACAATTCATAAAACTGTATTGGCATTCCCATTAGTACAAGGCAAAGACCTCATTACCTTTATTGCTCAGTGCTTTTCTAGAGTTTGATGACCTGAACCATGGTCTCACCAGTAACGCCCTCTTCCATATACATCGTTGTACATAAGGATATGACAGCTTTATCTGTATATATACAGAACCTAACCCATTGAATATGCTATTTTAATTATTAAAGTGTCTTAGCTTTGAAGCTACTCTAGAGAGATATTATCTAGAGAGACATTTTGTTCTCTTAGACAAATAAGCAAATATCCATGCTTGTTAAGATGATTTTCTTTTTTCTATTAGTGCTTAAAAATTCTAGTAATAGGGATATAAGTTCTTGATACTTAGTATCTTGCCAAGGTCTGATTTTCTTTTCCTTTTTTTTTTT
The DNA here is from genome assembly GCA_004027025.1 of Myocastor coypus. Lineage (NCBI taxonomy): Eukaryota > Metazoa > Chordata > Mammalia > Rodentia > Myocastoridae > Myocastor > Myocastor coypus. The sequence continues at coordinate 11,209 of PVJA010025329.1, forward strand.
TTTAAAGAATTTTATTTTATTTATTATTTCACAATTTTTGTTTGTTTATTTTTATGGCCTGCTCAGCCTGCCCTGAGGGTAGGGCTGGTGCAGCATGTGGTGCTGGGGATCGAACAGTGGTCCCTGAAGCCGCCTGCAGGCACTTTAGACCACTGAGTCATCCTGCCGGGCCTGATTTTCTGTTTATTAATAAACTTTTCTTTTGTTTCTAGACTTTTCTTTGGAAGTAAGTACTTAGCACATTATTAACTTTACCCTTCAATCTTGGGGAAATGCTTTCCTTGATGTCTTTCTTAATCTTTAAATAAGCTTCTCTTTCAATTTCAATGCACAGGAAGTAAGACTTGTTAGCTTATTAATGATTTATTTATTGACAACTATTTTCTTGTTGGATTAAAAAAATAATTATATTGGCGTATGCTTGATAAACTTCTTAGTAAATCGCTTTGGTGTTCTTCTCTTCCTGTCTTCAATTTAGAGTAGTGAAAGTTAATCAATCTGCTGTAGGTACACTAAAATGTAACTTTCCCCACCGGGTCTCAATAACCTTCATGCATCTGGTACCTAAAATGCAATACAATTTCTCATTCTTTCCAAATGACCGTTATTTATAGTCTCCTAAAATATCTTCAATTTTTCACCTCTTCATTCAAGCTCATTTGAATTTGTGAGACCATTATGCATGCTTTGAAACATTTTTTAGAGAGATTAATAATACAAACACTTGGGAAGAAATGTTTGCAAGCCACACATCTGACAAAGAACTTGTATCCAGAAAATATAAAGAATTCCCAAAACTCATGAGTAAAGAAATAAGCAATATAATTAGAAAATGGTTAAAAGATATGAAGACACATTTCATTAAAGAGGAGACAGAGAATACAAATAAGCACATATGTGAAAAGTAGTTTTCCATCATTAACCGTTTAGGGAGATACAAATTAAAATCACAATATGGTATTACCACACACCTATTAGGCCAGCTAAAATTAAAACTAGAAGTGATATTAAATGCTAGCACAAATGAGGAAGACATAGATCAGTTATACATTACTGGGGTGGGAGTGTTCTTGGGTAGCAGTGTAAGGGAGTTCAGTCATTCTGGAAGATTGTCTGGCAATTTCTTTGAAAACAAATATACATTTAGCTTATGCCCTAAAATTGCACTCTTGGCACTTATCCCAGAGAAATAGAAAGCTATATTCACATAAGAACTTGTACATGAATGTTCATAGTAGTGCTATTTGTAATATCCAGAAATTGGAAAAATACCAAATATCCTTTAGTGAGTGAATGGTTAGATAAATTCTGATATATCTGTATGATAAAATATGATTGAACAATAAAAAGAAACCAAATATTAATATCTATAAGACTTGGATAAACCTAAAGGGCATTGTGGTTAATAAAAAAAAAAATCTTAAAAGGATCCATATTACATGATTATATTGAGCAAAGTTTTGGAAAGCTAGAACTACTTAAATGGAGAACAGTGGTTACCATAATCTGCATATACATGCACAGAACTGGGTAAGTCTGTAGTCTGGCTGGCAGCATTGTTCTGACGTAAATTTCCTAGTTTTGATAATATATCATGGTTATATAGGATTACCATCATTAGGTAAAGGGTTCAAGAAACTGTGTTATTTCATATACTATTTCTATAACTTTTCATGGATCTACAATATTGTTTTTAAGATAAAATGTTTCCAGATGTATGCACATGATAATTTAAAATGTAATTGGCTAGCCATTTCAAGAGTTTTGTTTAGTCGTAAAAAAGAATGAAATCATGCAGCTTTCAGGAAAATGAATGGAGCTAGAGGTCATGTTAAGTACAATATGCCTGACTTGGACAGATTGCACGTGTTCCTACTATGCGGAATTAGAAATGTGAAAGTGGAGCGGAGACTGTTGTATAAGAAGAAGAGGATCAGGGAGAGATGGAGGAAATCAGGGAGAGAGTTTCCAGTAGTTGGCTATGTTCAAAGTATTTAAGCATGTATGAAAGCACCACAATGAAACCCAGCATTTTGTAAAATTAATATGCACTAGCAAAATAGACACTGTAAAGGTCAGATTACTGTGGGTATATTGCATGAGATTCCTTTGTATATTAGTTGACAATGGAAATTTCACAAGCAAATGGTTTTACTACATATGTCTTAAATCATGATATAGGAGTGTTTAAAAGGAGTGACAGCAGGTTGCATGTAGTTGGAGGTTGTCACTTGAGAGATCTATGGCTCAGTAAGAACTTCAGTGTGGAAATGAGGGAGTCTGCAACAGGCAGACTTGCAAGATCTCAGTTGCCCAGCATCCTAGAGGTGCTCCTGTTGGGTGCTGTTTGAAAGGGCAGAATTAGCGCCCATCACTTCTGTCCACATGGGACTGCCAGATAAACTGTCACCCAGCAACTTAAAGAGAGACTGGGAAATGTGGAGACATGTGAATACTTTGTGAGCCCTAATGGTACTGTCCATGAAGAAGATAGTCTTTGATACTCTTTTGGTAGGGATGGGGAGGTAATGGCTCCAATTGTCTTGAACATACTGAAGTAAATTGTGTGAAATTAAGAAACTAAGAGTATTGCTGTCCACTGAGCATATGATGCTGATCAATTGTCACCACAAATTTTCTTTCTACTGCTGATAAATGTTTTCTCTTTTTATTTTAGAGAGGAAAAAACAGGGGCCTGGGGAGATAGCTCTTTGGCACAAGTGCCTGCCTGGCAAGTGCAAGGTTGTGAGTTTGAACCCTGGTCCCTCAAAAGAACAAAAGAAAAAAAAAAAAAGGAAAAAACAAAAACAAATAATAAGAACAAAGACAAGAGCAAAGCAATCTAAAACTGTAAAAATGGTATAGAATTTCAAAACAAGTATACAAAATTGACAATGATTGTTATATTACATATTGTTATCATCAAATTGGTTGCTCCAATTATCAGGTACAGGCATGCAAGGTTGATCAAACAATTAAACATGAACTCTTCTTTTTCTTACAAACTGAAAAAATCTCACAGAGAGAACATGTGTCAAGAGGGTTAAAAAGAAAAACAGCCAACAAAATCCAGTTTTGCAGCATTACCTGTTGTAGTCAGCAGTCTCTGGATGCCTCTTGCTCCCTATGATGAAATCAGAGTAGGAATTTAGAACGACACAAGATGTTAAGTTTATCTAGACCAAACTGCTCAGTTAATATCTAGTGACGATGGGTATCAGCAAGGGAGCTAGAGCCTAAGTCGGTTGCTTCTGCACCTAGAAATCCTGCCATTTTCCAGAGTCCCACAAATGCAAATAACACAAGTGGTTGGATGCATGAAGCCCACTAATTCTACATTGTTTGCTGAAAGTTAAGGGGCATTGATAGTTAACCTTGGTGACAGAGTTGGGGCAGGAGTAGACTTACAGGTTTTTCTTCAGAGCCCAAAATATCCTTGGACTCCTCTCCGGCCTCCCACTGTGCTTGTCACCCAGGGGAAGCTCTAGGGAACTAAAACTTGTGGGGCATGGTATGGTTACAGAGGCAAATGAACAGAAACCGATTCCTCTCTGCCTTTTCTGTTGCCACTCTTTGGATTCTTGTCCTCCCTAAAAGTAGTGATGAGCACGGAAGGGCGTTAGTGGTGCACTCGGCATGTACAGGCGCTTGCTAGGTAAGGAACGAGCAGTCCTGGTGGAAATCACCCACAGACTGGCTGCGATCTCTGTCTTCCTATTTTAGTAAAGGCAGCAGTGAGCTGTTAAATATTTAAAGGGCCACTCTGAAGCACACACACACACACACACACACACACACAGAGAGAGAGAGAGAGAGAGAGAGAGAGAGAGAGAGAGAATTAATGCCCCCAGACTGCTTTCATCATGAATAAAATTCTTGTACTTCTTGGGCCGGCCAAATAGTTCAGCGAATTAAAGCACCTGCAAGGGGACTCAGTGGCTGGAGGTTTCCCTAGGCCTGCCGTGCCGGCCCCTCCTCCGGGGGCTTGTTGAGAAGGCAATTGAGACTGGGCATGGTGGTGCGCACCTGTAATCCCAGCTCTTGGGAGGCTGTAAATAGGCGGATCGCTATGAGTCCAATCTAGTGGTGAGACCCTGAACACCCTGCAAACCCTTCCCTAAAAATGCAAGCAAACAAACAAACAAAGAACAAAAACATCCTTTGCTTCTCACCTGTTCGTGGTTACAGCAGATGAGCGGCATGGTTCCACCATGAATGCCGGTGGCTATTTTTCCTTCCTTCAGCAACATGAAGGGAAACAGCAGAGGTGTGAGCTGGAGCCGTACCATCAGAGACAGTGACGTCACTGCGGAATTAAATGCAAGTTTTCAGTGCTGGAAGAATAGCTTCTCAACTCTGTGTTTTCCCATGTGATAAGCAAGAAATACATACTTTTTCATTTTATCTGTACCCTTAGTAATTGTATTTATTGCTTGCCTCTAGGCAAGCCATAAAACAATGCAGGCACCAACTTCCAGCATTTTCCTGTTGCTATGGTATCAATACTTGTATGCCTGATGGCAAACTGCTAGCATCATGTCGCTGAGCTCAGAGTGGGAAGAAATGCATGGTAGTGCACCATTACTAACAGTTCTGATATACAGATACAATAGAAGTAACTATCTCTAGGAAAATCAATATGGAAAAATACAGTAGGCCAACCAGCAATGAGTCTTTATTACTTTTGTTCTTAGATTATCTGGTCAGGAGTTTGGATGGTTTAATTTTAGGGATGGAAATATCTCGCTGTGTAGCCTTGGCTGGCCTCAGACTTGCAGTCCTTCTGCCTCAGCCTTCCAAGTGCTGTGATAGGAGGAAGGTGTCACTGTGTCTGGCTTTAATTAAATTTTAATAATCACAGAGTTTAACAACTGTCTTGCAGAGTCCCAGGACGTCTGGTCACTGGCTCTTGCAAGCCAGTAGGAGCCTGCTCTAGCACCCCACCAGTCCATGATATCACAATTTTTTCCTTTGGTCAAGTCAACAAACTGGGAGCATCCATGGCTCCTCTTTATAATGCGAGCTCCCCGCCCAGTCCATTGGCAAATCCTTTTAGCTAAGTGTCTTGCTTCTTACTTTAGAGAGAAAATGAAAGAAGTTAGAGAAAACCCTGGCGTCTTCTCCAGGTAGCGCATTAATTTATAGCTGGTGTTCATGCGCATGTATTCTATTGTCCTTCCTGTTACTGTAAAATCCTAGACAAACAATTCATGCTATTCTCTGAAATCAATTTTTTTCCCCCCACGGTAGAATAGATTGTTCCTTCTGAACTCAAAGACAATTCTTTCTTCTTGTACATCATCAATTTTTAATTGTCTCCCGAAGTATTCCATCCAACATAACAACGTGCTATGATTTCTGTTGTTTTAAACATTCGTTCTGTTGATCTCACTCTCCTGCCAGCTTCTGCTCCATTTTCTCTCTCCATTTTGGAGAAGTCTTCCTTGCAGAGCTGTCTACATTTATGATTCCCCTTTCTACCACCATTTTGCAAATACCCTTCCTACCTCACTGCTTGCGTGTCTCGCGCTCCTTTCATGGTTTTCCTCTCCAGTTGGCCCAGGCACACTAATGCCGCATGCCCAGGGCTCAGGCCTTTGTCTTTTCTTCTGTCACTCTAGGCCTCTTTGTCATCTCCTATGGTGTGGTCTCAGGACTTCAAATGCCATCTGTATTTCGAAGCTGCTATGTTTATGTCTCTAGCACAGGCCTTCCTCTAATTTCTAGATGAAACTCTACCATACATGCACTTGGATACCTAACAGCTGGCCCAAACTCAGGTGAAAAATGAAACTCCGGTCTTTCCTATTTGATGTGAGCTCTACGCTATTCCTTTTTTTCTTTCAGCATCTCATAAATTTTGTTGGTTGTTTCTCAGGTCTTACCTTACATCCACTCTCTAGAAAATTCTATTTGTTCTGCATGCAACGTACGTCTAACATCTAACCAGCTCCTACCACATCTTCCCCTATCATGTGAACCCTGTTTTTCTCCTCTCTTTTGCTTTCCCCTCCCCTATTTTCCTGCCCTTCTCCCCTCTCTTGCTGCCTCGCATTTTTCTCTCTTTCTCTCTCACTGCTTTGTGCTGAAGGCCCAGGTCCTCACACATGCTAAGCATGTACTATACTACTGAGCCAGGGCCCCCAGGCTTATCAGTTTGGTCTGGACTAACTCCACTTCTGAATTATTACAGCTTTTAAGCTATTCAATCCTTGTCCTTCTTGCGTGATTCTCTATATAGTACTTGTAAGCACAGTCAGTGTGACTGTTCTGGTTAAATCCTAGTAATAATTCCCGATTTCACTAAGTAAATGTCCAGGGACTTCAATGAGCTCAGCATCCTACAATGTCTGCTCTTCCCCATTCTTCGTTGTCCATGGTCCCCCTTGCTTGTGCTGCTCGTGGGGTATGGTGGCATCCTTCAATGGTAAGTAGCAACCGTAGGGATCTTTGCCTCCTGAGTACTCTCCATCAACTCCGTTGTCATTTTAGGCTGTCTTTCAATAGCTCGCCTTCAGAACGAACCTATCCAGAGTAGTTATAATGATGGGTACTGTGTCAAAATATAATTTTGAAAATAAAAGCTAAAAGAAGGAATTCAAAAGTTTCACCATGAAGAAACAATGCATATGTGGGCGCACAGAAACTTTCAACCTGACGCAAGCATTATGCAACATGGACATGTACTTGAACATCACAGGGCATCCCATGTGGAGATATAATTTTAAAAATCAGCACGTATCAGGTAAAAGAGAAATTTAATTTAAATAAGAAATTGATATAAAGAAAGCATGTTTGATTTAAGGATAATTGCCAACTATAATTTCTGAATCTAAAAGTAGGGATGAGTAATTTAAATTGGTGAATTTGGGGTCTGGAAGATAAAGTGCAAGAAATAATCTTCACAGTACAGTCAAACCAAAAAGGCCATGTGTGGGGAAATAAAATACCATAGATTTGGTTGAACCGTTTGTGCTTTCTGACAAGCAAATTGTAGAACTGCAGAAGGAGAAAAAAACCAAAATACATGAGATTGAAGGGAAATAAACAATAGATTAAAATCTCTGTGCCCCAATGAAAGACTAATTGCAGATTAAGGGACTAAGCTGGTACTCTACATCCTACAGTATTACAGAATTCAACTGGGATAATTCTATTACAAAATAAGAAGAATAAATTAGAGTGTCCTGTGGCACAGCAGGTTGAATACAGTTAATAATAATACATTAAATTTTACAGCAAAAGAGAGGAATTTCACCACAAGGAAATGAAAAAAATTTACGATGGTGAGTATGCTCATTAGCCAAAGGCAACCACTATGCAAAAGATATTAAGTCAAAACATCATACCGTATTTCATAAATATATACAAATGTGTCAATGAAAAGATTGAAAAAGGGAACATATAAAAAAGGTTTTTCTAATTTTTCAGGCAAAAAGAAAAAGTTATTTCTAAAATAAGAAAGAGGGGCCCAGTGAGATGGCTCAGCGGTCTAAAGCGCCTACTTGGGAAAGCTTGGGCGGCTTCAGGGACTGTGGTTCGATCCCCGGCACCACATGCTGCGCCAGCCCTGCTCTCGGGGTGGGCTGAGCCAGGCATAAAAATGAGTGAATAAACAAAGGTTTTGAAACAAGAAAAAAAAAAAAGAATAAAATAAAAAAAATTAAAAAAAAATAAGAAAGCATCAAGCTGACATCTAACCAGCAAACTAGAAGCTAAATATCATGAAAGCAAAGGGCTGGTACTTAAGGGCTTAGATTCATATCACAGTATGAGAAAATCTTATTTATGAATGTGGAAAGGTTTTTTAATATATATACTCACTGTATATGAGGAAGAACTAGATGCAGCATTCAATCTAGACAACAAATGAGAAAGGAAATCTTGATGTAGGGCAGGAACAAGAGGCAATGGTAATCTTGAACTGCACAGCGAAGTATATGGTGAAGGTGAGCGTGGCAGTGACATAGGGGAAAGAAACTCCTGACCTGAAGGTCCCTTCGGGTGAGTTCATGTTCTCTAAAACCAAAGAATGAATTTTAGGAACAAATGAAGGTTAAGAGCAGAATATTTATTGGGGGAAGAAAGCTCCTGACAGAGAGACGGACAGAAGCGGGGCCTGAGCGGTTTGTCTCCAGGAAGCTATGACTTCAAAGCAGGGACTTTTGTAGTATAAAACCACGGGGTGAGGTGGGTCTAAGGTGGAGTACATGGGAAATCGTTTAGGTGGGTATGAGGTGGGACAAAACTATGGTCAACCAACGAGATTATAAGCACTATTGCTCAGGTAAAATTGATTAAATCCAGGATGGAACGGTGAAGTGGGTCACATAGCAAGATCAGGAGTTTATCCAGAAACCAGCTGGTAGCAACTGGATTAGTGACTCTTCCTGGCTTCCTCAAGGTGATGATCGATCCCAGATACTTATCTTTAGGGAGGTCAGCATGTGTTCCATCTTTGGTCTCTAGATCTGGCTCCCAACAGGAGCATCCTGTCCCTCTCACAGTTTCAGAATATCTTATCTTCTGTGCTGTCTCTTTAAAGGCCTGGCCCAGGCCAGGTGTGATGTCTCACACCTTTAATCCCAGCACTTGGGAGGCTGAGGTAGGAGGATTGGTGTGAGTTCGAGACCAGCCTGGGCTACAAAAGTGAGCTCAAGGTCAGCCTCAACTGCATAGCAAGACCCTGTCTCAAAAAGAAAAAAGAAAAATAAATAAATAAAGGCCTGGCCCTGTCTGTCTGCCTATTACGGTTTATGTCTAGTTGTCCCCCCAAAGCCCCATGTAGTCATGGGACAGGGAATTCTAGAGTTTGAGATTAACTCATTGTCCACCGGGATTATTGGTGATCCAAGGATAAAATGATGGGTCTGAGTATGGCTGGGATTATGAGTGTGACCTGAGGCAGATATCCTGAAGCAGAGAGCCTGAATGCAATATAAGACAGAGAAATAGACTCTTTTTCTGTTGCCTCGGTTGCAATTGTTGCTCTTCTACTGCCATGAACTGCTGCTCTCTGCCATGTGCCTCTCTGTTGAAATTGAGTAGGCATGCCCTGATTGAATGAAGTGTATTCTAAAAATAAAATATTTAATTATCCAAGCAAAGTCTAGCAGTTTGTTTTCAGGGCATGCATGGTAAGAGGAATGAAGTAAAATAAATTTAAGATTTCATTTGGTTGTGGAAGTACAGAAGTCAAAATTTTCTAAAGGTGTAATCTTGTTTACTTAGGGTGAGAAGAAACTGGCATATGAAACAGCTAAATGGAGAAAATGATTCGTATGTCAAGAGAGAATGTTGCCGTGAATAGAATAAAAGAGAATGTCCCAATAAAAAGAAAGAGATAAATATGAACATTGTTAAGTTCACACAAAACCAAAAGGAAATAATAGAAAAGGAAAATATTCAGTACAACAGTAACTATTACACATTATGAAAAAAAAAAAGCCCAGTAAATTAAATGTAAAAGGCCAAACTCTTATTTCTGGTGCTAAAGATGGTTCTATAGGTTAAACATCAAACTCCAATTACACATTGCTTCTAATAACCAAGTAAAGCAAAGTAACTGGAAAATACTCTCAAATGTAAGCTGGACAAAGGGGAGTGCAAGTGGAGAGTAGTAGTGGGGATATTAACAGTAGGCCACATACCTACTACAGCTAATGTTAAAAACTAAATGCTATAAAAACATCAGTGGGATAAGTAGGGATATTATACAATTATGAGAGGTAAAATTATGAGTAAATTATAAACTTGTATGCACCGAACTTGGAACACTTAAATAAATGAAACAACATCTCAGAAATACAAGGAAAACTTGATAAATATACAGTTATAATGGGAAGTTTCCATGCACATTATCCAAATGGGCTGAATTAAACAGCCTCTAAGTAAGCAAGAACACATAAAATGGATACAATACAACCTACAAGGTTGCTTTTCTTTTTTCCTTATATTAGACAACCCTAGTTGTCCAATAAATATTAGACTGAGTTGCTTTAAGCAACACAGTTATTTTCTCTCTGTTCTGTAGCCGGAACTCCAACATCAAGCAGTCAACAGGCTTGCCTCCTGGGTGTCTCTCCCTGTCTTGCAGAGAGTTTCCTTTTGCTATTTGATTAGAGCACCACTCTTGTGATCTCATTTGCCCTTCATTACCCCTGGAAGTCCTCATACTGAAATGTAGTCCCATTGGAAGTTAGGGCTCCAACCTCTGAGTTTTGGGAGTACCTGGAGGGGGAATTCAGTCTACAGTGCTTATACCTTAAATCTGCATATGGGGTGCCTACAATTCCGTTTTTATGGGATATTTATAAAAATTTATTGTTTATTTACTTGATCACAAAGAAAACTTTAAAAACTTAAAATAAGTGAAGAACTGCAAAAAGAGAAAAAATTAAACATTAACTGTTTCAATAGACCAGGAGAAATCAGCAGTATTATCCAAGCTATCAGATATATTTTTTTCTTTCTTTCTTGTTTTTTGTCTTTCTCATTTCACTTATTCCTTCTTTTTGAACTGATTCTTTCCATTTTACAGTATCTATTGTACCTTTCAGATTTTATTTAGTCTTTCAAGCTTTTATACTAGTGAGATAATCCAAAGTTTTCACATAAAGGTCTGATTAATTTCACTTACCAGTATAGCCTTTAATTACACCTATTTACCTATAAAAGCCTTGAGTTTATATTTTTTATAGCTGGGTAATACTCCATTGTACAAAAATATCACATAATTCTTTTTTTATCCATTCACCGGTTGGAAGGTATTTGGATTGTTTCGAAGATTTAGCTGTGATGAAAGTGCTGCTATAAATAGGGGAACTTTTCTTTATGGCTGAGTAATACTATTGTATAAAAAGACCATATCTCTTTTTATCCATTCTTGAGGTGAAAGACATTTTGATTGTTTCCAAGATTTGGTTATGATAAATTGTACTGTTAAAACATGGGCGCACATATATCACTATGGTATGATTACTCAGCTATAAAGAGAGATAAACTGGAAGTCTTTATAAGTAAGTACATGCAACTAGAAACTATACTCATAAGTGAAACAAATCAGACCCAAATGTATAAATATCATATTGTCTCCTACCTGAAAGAAGAAATAAAACCTGAAAAGTATAATAGATATAGTAAGACAAAGAGAAACCGAACTTAAGGATTAAACAACAAAGATGAAATTAGAAAAGGAAGAAAGGGAGAAAACATACAAATGCATATACAGGATGGCTGAGATTATGGTACTAAGAATTTCATCAGTTATTTGAAAATAGCAGCTAATATGTAGAATTTTCACCTTGGCTAATTATATATGCTAGTATCTATTATCTAAGCAATGACATCAAAGACAGCAATGTGTAATAAAAAAAATCATGCTTGAATACTTCTCATCCTGGTTTTCTAAATGTATACTGTTTTAAAGGTCTTATCAATTGTTATCATAATCTTGTTAAAATATTTCTTTTAGAAAAGACACAAAAAATTAAGGTTTTTTGAAAGCAAGCCATAATGTGCAGTTATTTGTCCCATCTTACACAACTGAATTTGTTAATCTGAACAATAGATTTAATGATAAAAATAGATAATAGCAGAACTACTATTAATTAGCTATTCTTGTTTTGAAAATCTGTGCCATATGTGTTATTGTATGTTCCCCTGTTTCTGTCTTTGTTCCTGATACTTGTTTTTGCTTTGGAATTTACTCTTCAAAATTAAATTAAATTAGAAAAGAAATATAGGTGTACATATATGAGTGTGGTATGATGTTTTCAGTTTATTTGGAAAAATATCCAGGAGGAAAATAGTAGGGTTGCATAGAACCTCCAATCCCAGATTTTTGAGAATCTCCCCACCAATTTCCATAGTGGTTGTCCCAGTATACAGTCCCACCAACAGTGGAGAAGGGTTCCTTTTTTCCTATAGACCCTCCAGCATTTGTTATTGGTTGACTTCTTGATGATAGCCACTCTTTCGCAGGTGAGATGGAATCTCAGTGGTTTTTTTTTTTTTTTTTTTTTAAATTTTTAGTTTTCATTTCTCAAATGAATAATCATGTTGAACATTTTTCATATATTTATTTGCCATAACTTTTAAAAACCAAATTTTCATGCTTATATCTGGTAATCTAAACAACTAATTTGAAGGCAACATTATGCAATATAACAACCATTGTTGAATTCCTATTATTTCGTTTAGAGAAACTCTGTATTGTTTTTAATGTTGTTTTTACTATATACTATTCTCTTTACCAAAGAAAAAAAATGGGGAACCCAAAGTTTAATCATAATTTCATTTAAAAATCATAAGATGACCAAAAGTATTAACTAGTTAAAAATTAAGAGATATTCCTAGCTGGATTTGGTGATTCATACTTGTAATCCTTGGTCTGTGATAGACGAAAATTTTTTTTTATTACTATTATGATTCTCACACTGGCCTGTGATTCATGGTGTCTTCTCACGGGTGCATATTAGTATTATAGATGAGAAGTTCATTTTGGTAAATTGGTACATGCTTTTGGCATATCTTGATCTTTTTCTAACCTAATACCTCTGTATCTTTTTCTTCCCTTTCCTCTAAAGGGCCAGTAAGTTTTGCTGTTATTATTGCAACTGTTTGGTGGTGCCAAGAACCCAGGTCATATAAGATGGTAAACCTAGCTGAATAAATGATTTATGCGCTCTGTCTGCTCTCCTAAGTGGCTATTCCCTTGTCTCTCTCTTTGTCCTTGGGGCTCTCCTTTTCCTGAAGCCCAATTTTGAAATCAGACCAATTCATAACTCCATAATGGCCTCTGAGTACTCAAGTGAAAGGAAGACTCCCATGTCTTTTATTTTAGGTCAAAAGCTGGAAATGATAAAGCTCAGTGAAGAAGACATATTGAAAGCTGAGACTGACTTAAATCCGGGCCTCTTGTACTAAAGGGTTAGCAAAGTTGTAAAGGGCAAGGAAAAAAAGTTCTTGAAGGAAACTGAAGGAGCTGGTCCAGGGGGTGCACGAATGATAAGAAAGTGAAACAGCCTTACTGCTCAGATAGAGAAAGTCTTAGTGCTTTGGATAGGAGATTAAACCAGGCACATTTCCTTAAATGAAACTCTAATTCAGAGCAGCCTCAATTCTCTTCAGTTCCATGAAAGTGTGGAGAGGTGAGGAAGCGGGAAAGCAGAAGTCTGGAATCACTAGAGGGTTCTGGCTCATGAGACTTAAGAGGCAGCCAGGGCTGTTGTGGAAGCTACAGCACACCATGTAGAAGACGTAGCTGCGATCATCTTCTGGATGGAGGTGGCTGCATTACACAGCAACTTTTCAAAGTAGTGAAAACAGCCTTATATTGGAAGAGGATGCCATGCTAGAGTTTTCCTAGCTAGAGAGAAGGTAATGCCTCATTTCAAAGTTTCAAAAGACACCTGCTTCTTGTAGGTGGCTAAAGCAGATTATGCCTTTAAAATGAAACCACTGGGTACTTACTACTCTGAAAATCTTTGGGCCTTTAAAAATTGTATAACATGTACTCTGCCATGTGGTAAAAATGGAACCATAGAGCCCAGGTGACAGAAATGTTTATAGCATGGTTTACTAAATGTTTCAAGTTTACTGTTGAGATTTGCTCCTAAAAAAGGATTCCTTTCAAAGTACTGCTGCTCACTGACAAGGCACCTGGCCACCCCGCAGCTCTGATGCAGATGTACAATGAGATCAATGTTGACATCATGCCTGCTGACACAATGTCCACTTCATGGTCCATGGATCAAGGAGGAATTTTGACTTCCAAGCTGTAGATGACACTTTGTAAAATGAGAGCTGTCACGGGGATTTCTCTGATGCATCTGGGAGAGACAAACTGAAAACCTTCTGAAAAGGCTTCACATTCTATGAACCACTGACACGAGTGGGAATTTGGAAGGAGAAGACTCCAACCCTCATGGGCAACTTGGAGGAGTTTAACATGGTACTGGAGAAGTAACTTCATCTGGGCTGAGAACAGAAGAGAACCGGAAGTAGAAGTGGAGTCTAAAGATGTGACCGAATTGCTGCCATCTCACCATAAACTCCATCAGGTAAGGACTTGCTTTTCATGGGAGAAATAAATGCTTCTTACAAACTAAATAGTGTTCTCTTGACACAAAATCTACTTTTGGTGAGAATACTATATAGCATTGTTGAAATGACAGCAAAGGATTTAGAACATTACACAAGCTTAATTGATAAGCCAGCAGCAGGGTTGAGTGGATTGACACTAATATTGAAGGCAATTTTGCTCTAAGTAAAATGTTATTGAACCAAACTGAGCACTACAGAGAACTCTTTCATGAGAGGAGGCATCAGTCGAAGTGGCAAATGTCATTTCTCCCTTATTTTAGGAAAGTGACACAGCCAGTCGAGTCTTCAGAGCTATTACCTGAGCAGTCTAGGGTCTCAACATTGTGGTTAGAGCCTTCTCAAGTGTCTTGGTTACTCTTCTCTTCTTCCTGGGACAAATACCTGACACTGAAAATGAAGGAAGGAAAGGTTTGTTTAGTTCAGTTACTGGAGCTTTCAGTCCATATGGGCTGGCTGTAAGGCAGATTGGCATAGGGCAGAGAGCAGCAGTTCATGGTGGCAGAACAGCAACAGTGGCAACAGAGAGAGAGAGTCTTCTCTCTGTCTCTCTTATATTGCATTCAGGCTCTCTGCCCCAGGCTGGGAGAAGCAAACATACCACATATCCATAATCCTGAAGCACTAAGACCCATAATCCCAGCCTTGGATCACCCATAATCTCAGTAGATCATGAATTAATCTCAAGCTCTAGAAGTCCCTGCCCCATGACTACATGAGGCTTTTGGGGGACAACTAGTTACAAATCATAACATCCAGGAAAAGGATGACTTGCTGAGGGCTTAAATGCTCTTTAGCTTGTGGTTAGGATTTATATCTAGATGACCCCCAAATTCCAGGAGTTTATGGGTGGAGGCTTGTGGGAACTGACTGTTCATGGGTGTGTGATAGTCACACACTGATGATGGGTTCATAGTAATGTTGGGAGGGGAGGCCTGATGGGAAGAGCGGCCACGGCCTGGGAAGGCATATGTAAATACACTCTCCCTCCTCCCTAATGCTCCACTGCTTTCCGCCTGCCATGCCACGAGCTCCTGCTCTGCCAGGACCCTCTGGCACACTGTCCTGTCTTGGAGCCAGCCAGCTATGGACGGAAACATGTGCAGAACTGTGAGCCAAAACAAACCTCTCTTCTTTTTACTTGTGGGTGTCTGGTAATTTTGTCCCAGTAACAAGAAGTGGGAAACATGACTAGAAATAAAATATTTTAAAATTAAAGTAGATTCAGTCTTAATGTTATTACATAGTTAATAGACTGGTGTAGGTAAACCCAGCATTAATTGCACTGAGTAAACAAAAATTTCCTATGACTTATGTTACCGCAGTATTCAGTTTACTGCGACACCGTATGTGTCTCTATCGATACTTTGTAGATTCCATGCAAGGATCTGCAAAAATGACATATTTATTCAGGAAGTCATAAAAAGTTATATGGGTAGTGCATAGAAACACACTTTTCTGTATAGAATGTGGTTTTCAACCACACGTGGAAATATGGTTAGAATGAAGATGAAGTTTGGGCCTGTAAAGGAATGAACTTCAGCAATTTGCAAGGTTTCCTTGCACGAGGTGTTTAACGTGTAGTGCACTTACAGTTTTTCTCAAACCTAGTGTTGTAGCATTCTTTTGGGTTAGAATCAGTGGGAGATTAAAAAAGTGATTTCCAGCATGTGGACATAGGCTCTGAGTCCCAGACATATGATCTTAGGAATCCTAAGTGTGTGTGTTATCAGCTGTGTCTTCATAAAGAAGAGATTTGGCTGTGTTGATACATAAAAATTTACCAGCACATTCTCTTTTTGTGGAACCAGGGATTTACCAACACGTTCTTAATTAGAAACACGAATATAAAATGTATATGGTTCTCAGAATCCTTTTGATGGCTCACTGTATCTCTGTCTCCTTCACCTTTTATGACTTTAATGATGCTTAGGTATTTAATCATGCTTAGGTATGCATTTTTCTTGAATAGACCTTAAGAGAATCTTTCTTCTGTAAATTAAAACTATTCAGTTTGAAGAACGCATCTCCAGGCAATCATTACAATGCAAATAGCATAAAATGGAGTTTCTCAGGGGCTTCTAGAAATGTAGACTAGTACAAGTGTATACTGGTGAACGATGGTAGCTACAGTAGGACATGTAAATACTACTCCCTTGTGCTCATCCCGAAGGGTCTCATATGGGTCCTCTGTGAACGACCACATAACCTAGTTTCTCCAGACAGGTCCCATAGTTTTATCACTGTCTCTTCCAGAAATATCCTGGATCAGACACTGTGCTCATCTGGCCAGTAAGTGTATGCATGTGGCTATGTCCTTGCATTGGGAATGAGAGTCCTTCCCTGAAAGAGGGAGTAGGGAAGGCGTGGTGGGAACACGTTCAGGGCAAGTCCTATCAGTGACTGGAATCAAAGGAGCTGATGTTCTTAGGGGAAGTTGACCTTAAAAACCTGTTTCTTCCTCAATTAGGAAATGATCAGACTGAAATATATGCTATTTTATAAGATAAAACACACATGCAAAGAAGAGAACAGTATGTTCACTGAGAAGATATACGTAAAGAAAGAGGCATCAAGCATATTATGGTAATTGGCTTGGGAGGGGGAGAGGAATGTGAGTGGGTAAGAGGATTAAAAGCAAGGGGAGTAAAACAAAGCAACGTTTTGCACAGACCAGTGCTAACAAGGGCCTACAAACTGCACCTTATGATTAAGAGTGCATTCTCTACCCATGGCCAAGTGGAACCCTGTAGATTGTAATTATATTATGCAGGATGCAGGTATGAAGAATGTGTCTTTAAAAATAGTTTTTACAAGCCAGAACTGAAACATTATATATACATACATATAGCTACTTCAGGTAGGAAGAACTGGCCATGAAATGAATATTAATGGATCTTTGCCAAAATAGATTCTTCTGTTTTAAGACTCTCTAATTTGAGAATATGTAAAGCTATGGGTACTGGAAGGAATTAAAATGGCCTCTGGATAGGAAGGAAAAAAAAAAAAAAAAAACATAGCTTTTAAAATTCTATGCTCTTGCCCAGCTTGTGAACAACAGGAATTTTCCATGATGGGTATAATTATAAACACTTTCATGTGCAGTATTCAGAAATCTCATAACTCAGTTCTCTTAAGAAAGTAAATACTTTATGTTTGGATCTGTTCTCTGGAGTTTTGATGTACTTGGAAGAACTCACAAAGAGTAAGCGTGCTGATGTCTCTGACGGACTCCCTGTGATTCCCTGAGGAAGACTCATCTGAGAATTCTCCATAGATATGGGGCTGGTCTAGGCTTCACATTTGTAATCCCAAGGGCAGTGAATCTGGTGAGGTCTCCTTCCCTTCTCTGTGTTTCTCCTGGTTCCAAAGGAGAAAGGATGGCTTTCTGTGTAGAAAAAATATGTCCTTGAATTTTCTGGTGAAAAATCAGAGCTCATTCTCACTTCCAGTTGGGGCCAACGGGCACAGTCACTAAAGACATGGCCGCCTTTCTGCTGTGGGTCACTGTGTTGCAAGGAGAAGTGTGAGATGTCATAGGGCGTGCAGGGAACTTTTCAGAAGGTAGTTATCCCTGGAACTGTGGAAAATGATCAGGATATTTATTAACTGTTTTTTGGATACTATACTTTTGTTATACTATTGGCTCTATAAAGTAATGATAATTATCATTATGCCAGGTGCTGTTTTAAGCGTTTTGTATGCTTTACCCCATGAGATGTGGTGTGGTCTCTGGTCCGTATCCTGGGAAGCAGAGACACAGGGACATTACACAGATCCCCCAAGGGTGCTCGGGTAACGCTGGGGAGCTGGGAGCTGGGGTGGCGTGGTGGCAGAGGTGAAGCTTTGGGTTACTGAACTCCATCCAGCACCTTCTTGAAGATGTCTAAGACTCACTGAGGGGGTGCACTGCTTATCTGCTCTGTGGAAACTTCAAGAAAGGAGGGAAACACTGTATTGCAGATTCAGACTGACTTAGGAGTTTATTAAGACTTTGCTGCTTTCCATTTGTATGGTTCTGGGGCAAGTACTTTCACCTTCTAAACTTCAGAATGCTTTTGGCTAAAATAGGAATAATGGTACTCTTTCTGATATTACAAATGACAGTTTGTTATCTAAACTAATAACAATCCTTGATAACACTTATTAAGGAATCAACTGAACATCTTGGTAATCACACCATGGAAGAATTACATGAGAAAATACAATATAAAATCACTTCATATGCAGGTAGATTGATACCGTTCAGTAACTTCTGACCCACAATCATTACTATTATAGATTACTATGCTGCAAATTTTATTTAATTTTTAAGAAACATTTTTTTTTTTCTGTATTTAGGACAGGGTCTACAGGGTGTTCAGGGTCTCACTGCCTAAATCAGACTCACAGTGATTATCTTGTTTTCAGCCTCCCAAGTGCTGGGCTTACAGGCATGCGACACCACAGCCAGTCTCAATCGCTGCCTCAGTGCACCCGGTGGATGGGGCAGGGACGGTACACCGGGGGTTGAACCTTGGATGCTACACTCTGCATAAGCAGGTGCTTTAGTCCACTGAAGCTGTCAGGCTGGCCCTAAGAAACATTTTTGATATGCTGCAATTAATGTTGTAAGCTAATGCTAATATTATCCATATTTTCTTGCTTTTAAGTAAAGTTTTGGACTAGGCCACGTACATATAGATAGAACATACCATTATATTATTGCCATCTTGGGGTGAGAAAATCGTCCGGCTTTACCCTTTTCATTGAAGGATGAGAGAAATGTTAGTATGTTGGAAGTTTTATTTAAATAAATACTTATATATTTAACAGCAAATATTTACATAATTAGCAGCAACACAACACAATTAACATACACTGACTATGTACCATGGATACATGAAGTCCTTCATATTGTGTCATGTCACATTATTCTTGTAATACCTGTCACAGAATGTATTTCAACATCAAGAAGCTCATTTTGTAAAAGTGTAAATGAGGCATATAGAGATCAGGAACCAGCCCAACGGCACACAGCTATTGAGCCAGGATTTGGAAGAAGCTATCATTTATCTCCAACTCTAACCTAAGTACTCTTAATTATTGCTGGAACTTCTCTGGATGGACTCTAAATATAAGAATGATTTTTTTAAAAAATGTATTTAATACAAAGGTGCACAGGGTCTCACTACACAGGTTGGTCTCCTCATGGTCCTCCTGTTTTTAGCCTCCCAAGTGCTAGGATTACAGGTGCGTGTCACCACACCCAGTCTCAACTGCAGTCTCAGTTTGCCTTGGGTGTGGGGCCAGCATGGGACGCCAGGGATAGAACCCCAGTTCATACACTTGCCTATGCAGGTGCGTTAGTCTACTGAGCTATCTGGCTGGCCTCAAGAATGATCTTTAAGCTGGACGTGGTGGCTCACGCCTGTAATCCCAGCACTCGGGAGGCTGAGGCAGGAGGATTGGTGTGAGTTCGAGACCAGCCTGGGCTACAAAAGTGAGCTCAGGACCAGCCTCAACTGCATAGCGAGACCCTGTCTCAAAAAGACAAAAAAAAAAAAAAAAAAAAAAAAAAAAAAAAAAAAAAAAAAAAAAAAAAAAAAAAA
>PVJA010025330.1:0-10786 GCA_004027025.1 Myocastor coypus
AAAAAAAAAAAAAAAAAAAAAAAAAAAAAAAAAAAAAAAAAAAAAAAAAAAAAAAAAAAAAAAAAAAAAAAAAAAAAAAAAAAAAAAAAAAAAAAAAAAAAAAAAAAAAAAAAAAAAAAAAAAAAAGAAACTTCTAGTGTAAGAAAATCTATAGTGAAAGAAAGATTGATGATTGCTAAGGGAAAGATTCCTATTAAAAAGGAAAATGGATTTGAAGATTACGTTTTTGATGATAAAGGTATTAGATAGCAGTGATTGTTATGCAATTCTATGAATATAGATAAATGGTACAGTTAGAGACTATATTGGTAAGTGAAATAAATCTAATCCACATGTGCAAACATCATATTATCTTGCTAGTGTAGAACCTGAAGGACTAATGAGAATCTTAAAGGTACAACAGGTACTGTGAAAGGAAAAGGCATTGTTCAGTGGGAAGGAAAAACTAGGATGAGCAAAAGGACAAAGAAAGAAAGGGAAAAGATATATTTAGGTATATATGCAGAATAGTTTGGATAATTGTATTGTTGATTTTTGCTAGTCTTCTGAGATGAAATCAGGCACATTCAGAGTGGTATGGCCATAGACTAGCCTTTTGAAAGGAGCAGTTAATGCTTTAAAAAAAAATTATGCTCTTTCATCCTTTCCTCTTTTTAATTTCTTATAAACTCCTTTGTTATTATTTTGTTTTGTTTTTCTTTAAATGACTCTTACACACATATCTGGTAATTTGAAGATAGCAACATTTAACACAGCAACCATTGTTGAATTCCTAATTACTTTGTTAAGTAAAATCTTGTATCATTAATAATGCTGTTAGTGTTTTCTATCACTAAATTGTAATTACTTCAACTTTCACTTTTCTATGAAGGGCTATATTGTTTTGCAATTATTTGTAGACTAGAGAAAATATTAAAAATTCAAATACCACAGCACAATTTTAATAACATATATATATACTTTTTAAAGGAAAACTTCAGCAAAAGAATAAAAGCAGTACAA
The DNA here is from genome assembly GCA_004027025.1 of Myocastor coypus. Lineage (NCBI taxonomy): Eukaryota > Metazoa > Chordata > Mammalia > Rodentia > Myocastoridae > Myocastor > Myocastor coypus. The sequence goes on from PVJA010025330.1 coordinate 1,003, forward strand.
TTTTGGTTAAAATACCATTGGTATGCCTTACAGAGAGAGAAAAATTTCTTCAAATTCATCTGGAACCAGAAAAGGCTCAGAATATCAAAAGCAATCCTTGGAAAAAAAGGAAAGGCAGGAAGTATAACAATCCCTGACCTGAAATTATACTATAAAGCTAATGTGATAAAATCAACATGGTACTATTATAGAGACAGACCTATGGATCAATGGGACAGATTAGAAGTTGCAGACACAACTATAAGCACACTTGGCCATCTTACCTTTCATACAGGGGCTGAAAATCTTCACTGGAAGAAAGACAGCCTCTTTTATCAATGGTACTGGAAAAACTGGCTTTCCACATGCCAAAAACTAAAGCTAGATTTAGGACAATTACCATGCTTTAAACTAAAGTCAACATGGACTAAAGATCTAAGCATTAAAACAGAAACACTAAACTTACTGGAAGAGAAAGTAGGAGGAAATTTTGAAGACATAGGAGTAGGCAGAGAGGTCATGAACAAAAACCAAACTACACAGAAAATATTTCAAAGAATGAAAAACTGGAATCTCATCCTATTGAGAAGTTTCTGCATGTCAAAAGAAACCAACAGAGTGAAAAGACAACCTACAAATTGAGAAAGCTTCTCAACAAACCACTCACTCAGACGAAGGACTTCTATTGAGAATATATAGAAAACTACAAAAACATCAGGCCCCCAAAGTCAAAGACCCAATTCTGCAATGGGCATGTGAGATGAATACACATTCCTCAGAGGAAGAAATACACATGGCAAATAGATATATCAAAAAATGTTCCACAGCATGGGCCATTTGAGAAATGCAAATTAAAACAATATCAAGATAGCATCTGACCCCAGAAAGAATGTCTATCATAATAAATAAATACATATACTAATAACAAATGTTGAAGAGAATGTGGGCATAAAGAAGCCCTTCTCCACTGTTGGAAATATAGACTGGTAAAGTCACTACGGAAATCAGTGTGGAAACTCATAAAAAAAAACCTAAGATTAGAAGTCCTATTCAATCCAGCTCTGCCCCTTCCCCTTCTGTGTATTTTTCCAAAAGAACTGAAAACATCATGCCACAATGATATATTTGTACCCATGTTTATAGCCATACAACTTGCCATAACTAAATCTTGGAAGCAACCCACATGCCCATTACCTGAAGAATGCATAAAAAGATGCCCTATTTTTACACAATGGAGTATTACTCAGCTAAAAAGAAAAACCTCACACTTTTATAGGTAAATAGATGTAACTAGAGGCTGTACTTATATAAATAAATCAGACCTACATGTGTAAACATCATATTGTCTCCCTAGTGTAAGAACCTGAAAGAATAAGTAACATCTGAAAAGTACAATAGATATAGTAAAATGAAAAGAAACTGACCATAAGGAATAAACAATTCAGTGAGGGAAAGAAAAAAAAAAGAAGGGGAAAAACATTTAAGTATATACACAGGATAGCAGTAATCATTGAGCTACTAATTTCTATTAGTTTTTCAAAGTTAGCAGTTAATGTTTAAAGGTATAAAATTTTTTATTTTGACCAATTCTATATGCTAATATCTATAATACAAGTAAGTTCATTGAGGACAGCAATGTGAAATACAACAACCACAATTGAAAATCTTTCATCTTTTTCTTTTAAATTTTATCATCTTGGCCAGCCAGATAGCTCAGCAGACTAAAGTTCCTGCTTAGGCAGAGAACACCAGTCAGAGTTCGAGACTGGGAGGCTGAAAACAGGAAAATCACTACAAATCAAGTCTACATGGTAAGGCCCTGTAGACCCCATAGACCTTGACCTAAATATATAAAAAAGAAAAAGAAGTGTATCATTTCTAATGTCTCATCTATTATTTTTATAATCTCTTTAAAATAAATTTTAAAAACAAAAAGTAAAAGGGACACAGAAAAATTTAAGGTTTAGTGAAAGGAAGATTTAATGTTTAATTGCTTGATCAATCTGGAATGCCCTGGTAATCTGAGCAATAAATTTGATGATAATCCATAACAAAACAACCAATATGAATTTTCTATTATTGTTTGAAATTCTGTACCATTTCTATTGTTTTAGGTTGTTTTTAGATTTTTTCCTTTTTAATAAAAAAGAAACAGGTACACCCAGGTGCAATGTGGTGGAATGGACCCTGGCAGGCCTGGGAACCCTGCCTCAGCAGAGGTGGCCAGGTTCAGGACACAAGATAGCAGCTGGGTCAAATGGGCAGTGCATACCTGTTTTTGAAGTCCTCACTAGACAAAGTGGTCCTGTCAAATGCCTATGCACACCCCCAGAAGAAAGTGGCAGTATATAGGGCTCTGCAGACTGCACTGGCAGAGAGCTCCCAGAGCCCTGGTGTGCTACAAATACTGAAGATCCACAGAAGTGACCCACAGCTGATCATGCAGCTGCGTTTTTGCAGGCACCAGTCCTGCGGTTGCTTCCTCTGCACATACCATGAGGGGGCACTGTGCATTGCACTGCAGAGGTGCTTGGCAGTGGCTTTGGGCCAGCCCTCCTTAAGGTTGCAGCTTGAGCTGTTGCCACCATGGCCGAGCAACTGAATGCTTGGCTGACTGATGAGCAGCGCTGTGTGCTAACCATCTTGGCCCAGAAACCAGACCAGCTCTGGGATGAGGACCAACAGACCTTCATACACTCAATGGGCCTCACGTGGCACAGGGTGGGGCATTCCCTGTAGTGTGGTTTTCCAGCACTTCGGGACCCTGCTCTCAACTCACTAGCCTATAACTTCGAACGTGAGGGTCTGTAGAAGCAGACCTCCCAGCTGCTGCAGCACTTTGTACAGGCCAAGGGTCTCCGTGCCTCTTTGCAGCGCCTGGTGGAGGCCCTCTAGGAAAAAGAGCAGAAGACCTTCTGGGCCTGGCAGATCCCAACAGTGGCCTGGCCTAGGTTTGGTCCCAAGGGATTGGAGCACCTGGATGGATCTTAAATCCCATCTACTGCTACTGCTACTGAAGATGCCTCTGTCCTCCATCTAAGAAGGGGCTCTGAGACCACATATAACCCTTCAACTTTACTGAGCAGCGGGGAGGCAGGGGGGGTGCGGGGGCGGGGCTTCTCAGAGTCAGACAAAGCACCTCCCGAGCCTGCAGAGTGCACTGTCATGATTTGGCCCCAGTGTCTCTGATAGAGACAGAGTGTGTATATCTTCCTTTCTGGCCAGCCTCAAACCTTTATTCATAGAAAAATAATGTATTAAGCCCCTGGCATTTCTCTGTTCTAGGTATCAACCCTGATGCTGCAATAACAGTAGTGAGCAAGACACAGGAATCTACTCTACCCCCAGCTCACATCTCAAAGTAGTAATAAAGAAAACACTTTTGCGCGCACACGCGCGCGCACACACACACACACACACACACACACACACACACAACAAATCATATGGCATCAAAACTATTTCAATTTATGCTTCTCTAATTATTAGTGAGTCTGAACATTTTTTTCTTACTTGATGGCTACTTAATTCCTTTTTGGCGATTTATGTATATCTTATAAACTTTTTTATGTATTTGGTTATTGAAAGGTCTCACTACACAGCTCAGACTTGTGGTGATCCAACTGCTTCAGCCTCCTCACCGCTGGGATTATGGGCATGTGCCACTATGCCCTGGACTCTTGCAGGTTCAACCCAATCTGGGGGCCGGCATGGCAAATGAGGCCAGAGATTGAACTGTTGTTCCTGCCCTTGCCTAAGCTTACCTAAGCAGGTACTTTAGTCTGCTGAACTATATCTCTGGCCCCTTTATAAACTTTTGATCTTTTGTCTCTTTGTGTCTTTGCAATTGAGGGGACTGAAACTGGAGCTTCATACCTGCCAGGCATGTTCTCACACTGAGCTACACACTAGTCCAGTACTGTTTATAAATTTTTAAAAGTTCTTTATGTATTAGAGATATCAGTCTTTTGCCTGTGGCATGTGTTGCGAATATTTTCTTGCATTTTATCAGCTGTCTTTTGACTTTAGGGTGTTTTGGCTATGAAAACATTTGATGTCTCAAGGAATTAAATCTATCTTTTTCACTTATTGCCACTTTACTTTGAATAATAATCAAAAAGCACTTCCCTGCACAAAAATTCTTTAAATGCACTTATTTTTTTATCATATCTCTATGGCTTCATGTTTTTACATTTAGATCCATAATCCATTATTTTAGGGAATAATGTAAAATATGACACACTTTTTTCTGAATAACCACTGTTTTCCCATAACAATTTAATAACTGTCTATTTTTACTATAATCACTTGAGATACTATATTTAATATATACTAAATATCTGTATGTATTTAAATTTATTTAAGGACTTTTTCATTCCATTGGTCTGTTTATTCAAGTCTGAATATGGCATTTTAATTTTTTCATAATGCATTAAACGTTTACCTCAGTGAAGGGTGAACCGCCATTTTTATAATGTTGACTGTGAAAGAATAAGAGAAGTCTTTTCTTTTAAGTCAGATCTTATTGCCAGCATTTAAATTTTTCCAGGTAAGTTCTGCACAAGTTTCACTAAGTTTGTTATGGATTAGTTCATCTTTGTGACAACTGGAATGGCCATTGATTTATGCCACCAAGTCTGGTAGTGCTGTGATACACAGACTGACAGATGAATTATCACAAATCCATTTCTTCTAGTCAGAAAAGTGAGATAAGTCAGAACATCCAGATAATTGACTAAATTATTTTGAGATAAAAAGTATAAACAATGAATGAGAATTGGTTTAAAATCCTCAGAAACAATACTGAAAAGTATATTTCTGTTTGGATGCAAAGCCATTTTTAGCTGGGTGTGGTGGCGTATGGCTATAATCTCAGCACTCAAGAGACTGAGGAAGGTGGACCAATGTGAGTTCAAGGACAACCTGGGCTACATAGTGAATTCAAAGCTACCCTGAACTATATAGTCAGACTCTTCTCAAAAACAAACAAAACAACAAAAAAAGGTATTTTTAAGTAAAGGAAGTTTTTAAAAATGCTTTGCTTTCGAGATTTAAGAGGAGAAAACTCAACATTATAGAATGTAATGCCAGTGGTCTGTTATTTCTTTGACACCATTTTAGCAATGGCACAATAGTAGCAAAAAGCAATTCCAGATGAGAGGAGCTTGCTATCTGACACTACAATACTAAAATTTTAAATGAAACATGAAAACCTATTTTGTAGTCTAAGATTTTCAGATTTCAGCAACTGTAAAGAGCAAATGCTACTACATGTATCTGTAGAACTTATCACAAAAGGTCACCACCTTAACTGCACAAACACATTATTGTGTAAAACTAAGTAGTTAAAAAGTCACACATTTATTTCAAATCCTTTCACCATCTGTTGCATATGTTTTATGTGTTTAAATTATTTGGGAAACTTACACAAGCTCCACAGTTTAAAAAATGCCTTCTGTCAAGACAGACAATTTCACAATCCTATGATTCATAGTAATCCCTTATATCAACACCTCTAATAAACCACAGAGGAAAAACATGCTAAACTCGGATTCATCCCAACCTCCATATTTAGGTGCTGGCATTAGGGAATTCATGATCGCCCAAGCTTCAAAGGATCCATGACTCTTAGTAACATTTACCACTGGCACTCATCCAGATTCTCTAATGACCCATAAGATATTTATATTTGTATACAGTCTAGTGTAAACAACTAATCAAAAATTAGCACACTGGGATAAAGCACCACTTTTCTGTGAGACTTTCAGTTGCACTCTCATTCATACATAATCAAACACTAAAAGGTACGTAACTAATATCTGAAAGCCCTCACCTTATACATACTCAACCTGATTTTAGACACTGCTTGAACAAGATGTTATCATTTTCCAAGCACATAGTTATTATAAAAATTAAAATAAACATAGTCTTACCATATAATTCAGCCATTGAAGTCCTTGGTATTTTCTAAATAGACTGAAAATTTTTTCCCAAACAAAAATATGCATAAAACTCAAAACTAGCCAGGCGTGGTGGCGCACGTCTGTAATCCCAGAACTTTGGAGGCTGAGGCAGGAGGATTGGTGTGAGTTCGAGACCAGCCTGGGCTACAAAAGTGAGCTCAGGACCAGCCTCAACTGCATAGTGAGACCCTGTCTCAAAAAGACAAAAAAAAAAAAAAATTAAAACTCAAAACTATAAAATTCTTAGAAGAATATATATATATATATATATATATATATATATATATATATATATATGGGATTATTCATTATATTGGATTTGGCAAGAATTTCTTTCCTACATATGATAATAAAAGAAAAGAAAACTAATAGACAAGCAGGATGGCAACAAAATTAAAAACTTCAGGGCATCAAAGTACATAATCAAAATGTAAGTGTTGAGATGTTTCCTGGATAATGGTAGCATGGTGAGTGGAAGCAAATCAGCCTCTGTCATTTGAGGTTCAGATACCAAAACACAGTAGTGCAGGGAAGAGAAATAGGGCAGTGGGTTTCTAGGACCCAGCAAAGAACTGAAGCAAGAACTGGAGCCCAAAAGGAGAGTAAGGAGAGGAAGTTCAATGCAAAAAACAAAGGTGATAAGCACACTTAACCCAAACCCCAGTTTGAAGTGTCAGAGGAGTGGCTTGAACCTACCAAGGCTAAGTAATTATAAGTGACTGGAGGGGATTCCAGTGGAACACGAGTGGATGATGTGAGCTGTAATGGCTGGAGAGTAATCACAGTTCAGATGTTACCAAAAAAGGCTGAAGGGATGGTTGACATTTTGGAATGGAACAAGCTGAATTTGGGACTCAGAGCAGCAGCAAGTTATCTCCGCTTTGGGGCTCATAGTTTCAGGGTAAGACACAGCCAGGGGAGACAGCCACGGTGAGGAAATAAAGCTTAAGCCATCAAGTGGTACCTAGGGAGCTGTGGTCTGAATGATTCAGGTCCTAGACTCAGGTCCAGAAACCAATATCAGCCTAAATGTCAGTGAACTTGAAAGCACAGTCTTGCTGCAACTATGTACCATGTTGTTATAATTCTACTGTGGGACTGCTGAGATCAACCAGCACAGATCTGGGGCCTGCACATCTCACTTATGTACCAGTGACAACAGAGATACACTCTGAAATAGACACTGTTTTTCTTCCTTCCTCGGCTGTTTTTTTTTTTTTTTTTTTTTTTTTTTTTTTTTTTTTTTTTTTTTTTTTTTTTTTTTTTTTTTTTTTTTTTTTTTTTTTTTTTTTTTTTTTTTTTTTTTTTTTTTTTTTTTTTTTTTTTTTTTTTTTTTTTTTTTTTTTTTTTTTTTTTTTTTTTTTTTTTTTTTTTTTTCTTTTTCTTAATCGTTCTTATTTTTATATGTGAACATTGTTTCCAGTTATTCTGTTGGTGTTGTTTTGTTGTTTGTATTTCTTCCTTCTTTCCTTTCCGCCTGTATTCTTCAGTTTTCCAAAGTTGTATAATCTTTCTTTGTCCTTCAGTATTGCTTCTAAACTATTTTTCTTCTATTTCTCTGTGTTTTCATCTTACACCTTTTAATTTTTTACCCCTGAAGGTAAAATAAATCACTTTTATTGAAGAAATACTTATGGAATACAATTCACTAATTTGTTTTACATTTTATTATATAGCTACAAATAGTGTTAATATGGATAAAGGTAGTAAAATTTATAGTTAATACAGTTTGTCTAGATATTCTACGCTGTGCTTGATGCGATTTTTATTACTGGTTGTACCATTTTAGCCAAGGAGATATAGTTGATCTAAGCAGTTGTGTGGCTGAAGCGAGAAATTGATCATATGTGGGAGGGCAGGACAAGGTCTCAATGTCTAAAGCAGTCAAGCTACCTCAATCTTGAGAAAAACATCCTGGTCACTTTTGGCTATTAGTTGCTAGGTAACATTGTTCCTGGATACTAACTTTGCAAGAGTATAAATAAATGCCCTTACTGTTGTTCTTGGGGTCTTTTGTTAATCAGGCAAACAGGCATCCAACTAAACCTACATCTTGTCTTCTTGTTTATCTTTTTCTCATTTGTACCATTTTTTCTCGGGTATGCTGAGACACCAATGAACCCTACAAAACTGTATTTCTTTGTATGCCTTTGCACATCACAAAACCAGATTACTTGGGGGCTATAAACAATACTACATAGGCCAGTAACAAAGAACCAGGAGATAGGCAAAACAGGCAGCAACTTATTCTCATCAATAAATTGAAGACAGGATTTGAAGAAGATGCAAGCATCAAAAGTTAACTATTCCTAGATGACATCTCTGAGAAGTACTTATTTTGTAAGGATTTCTCAGTACTAGCAATAGAGCTGCCTATCTTACAACATTACTAAGCCAATGCAGAAGCTAAAACAGAAGGAAGGAAAGATGAAAGGATGGAAGGAAGGCAGGAAGGAGAAAGAAAGAAAGAAAGAAAGAAAGAAAGAAAGAAAGGAAGGAAGGAAGGAAGGAAGGAAGGAAGGAAGGAAGGAAGGCAGGCAGGCAGGCAGGCAGGCAGGCAGGCAGGCAGAAAGAAAGAAAGAAAGAAAGAAAGAAAGAAAGAAAGAAAGAAAGAAAGAAAGAAAGAAAGAAAGAAAGAAAGGAAGGAAGGAAGGAAGGAAGGAAGGAAGGAAGAAAGACGCAACCTCAGACCTCTAGTCACCAAAGGCAAACACAGAGGGCAGTGCGATGAAAGCCCGACTAAAATTGTACAGTTGAATTAAGTAAAATCTAATAATCCTTTTTTATCAGGTCTTTTAGTGGATTCCCTAGTCAAAGAACACAAAAATACTTTAGAATTCAAAGCTTTCAAATTTATAATATTCTTTATGCCCAAATAATAAAAAAGTAAAAAAGCATACTGATGGGAAGGTACTAATGATAATACATAATTTTAAACATAAAATAAAAATTTATATGAAGATATTAAGACATAAATAACAGAAACAGGAGAAAATTTTACTTTATTTATTTATTTATTTATTTATTTATTTATTTATTTTGAGATGGGGGTCTTGCTCTGCTGTTCAATCTGGTCTCAAACTACTTGACTTAAAAGATCCTGCTATTCCCAAATACTGAGACTGCAGACATAGGACTCTGAAACCAACTCAAAAGAAATTTTGAAGGTACTTGAATCTATTCAGCCAATTACTCTTCTTCAAACAGAATGTTATTACAAATATGCTTAAGCATATAATCTAAGTATATACTATATATACTATTTCCAATATATCATGTAAATACGTGTGTATGCATATATATGATACTTTATGAATTATAAGATGTGTATATGCATATAAGGGAGCAAATATTAGTAGGACTTTTATTATAGCCTAAATTATGAGGTTCCAACTCTTAGCAATGGTGACAAAACTTTCCAGGGACTGTTTTCTTTTCTCTCCCTGCAAAGATGTAAAGAAAAAAATATTGTACTTCTTATCATTAAGGAGCTCAATCATAGCAGGACAGAATGTCATTAAACAACTAATAACGACATGATAAATACTAAAGTAGAGATTTTGGGGGCTGGGGAGATAGCTCAATAGAATAAGCGCTTGTCAGGCAAGTGCAAGGTCCTGAGTTCAATTCCCAGTAACACAAAAAAGTGAGATTTTTATACAGTATTTCCACAGATCTTACTAAAAAGAGTCGTTACATAGTCTATGGCCTAGGAGAAGGTGGACAAGTATGCAATCAAAAGCATGTGAGGCCAGAATCCCCTAAGGAAACTTCATCAGAACTTAAAATTCAAAAAAATATTACTAAATTACATACTAAATCTACCCTGGCAGGTTGCATTT